>JAEANM010013334.1:0-14439 GCA_017656035.1 Myanophis thanlyinensis | reverse complement strand
ATAAAATAAATAAATAAATAATAATAAGTAAGCAGCAAAATCTGCAGCAGCCAGCCATTGAACAGCAAGGATTATTGCTTATGGAAAAGCAAGGATGATGTCAACTTGATTGTGCACTCCTTAGAAACTGGATCCCTTAAACTGGGATGGCTTAGGACTGCTTCCTGCATGAGGCTCATTTAAGGTCACCTTCATGAATGGGCAGAAACTGCAGGCAGCAAGGTCCATGTGCCAAGGCAGATGACAAATGCAATGCTTGGACAAGAATCGGAAGCCAAGTTGGAGACTTTATCCGTAGGATTGAATCAGGGCCAGAGAGAATGGCTTAGTGGTCTGTGTCCAAATGGCTGCTTCTCAGTCTTAGCCACAGCAATTCCCAAATAAGAGCATTAAGAGCAATTTTCTAGCTAAAGTGATCCTCTCAGTCTGATCCAAGTCTGCTTTAAAGATAAAGAACCACCACCAAGGAAAAGAGGGATTTCTGTGGCCTCAGGCCTTTCCACAGTGATGGAATGAGTCTCTCTATTTTAAGGGTGTCAAACTGTATTTGTTTGAGGGATGGATCAGCATTGTAGTTCTCCATGGGCTGGTGAGGAGTAGGGTGGGGAGTGGGGGTCTGGGATGGACACCTCGTACAGCAGTTTACTGGCCAAAATGGGTGTACCTCATTTTTGCCCTCCATTGCTTCCTGCAGCACGCTGCCGGCCGAAAATTGGCCTCCTGTTTTCTGGCCCATTTTCCAGCCCTTTTCAGGCCTGTTTTCCAGCCCGTTTTTGGCCTTTTTTGGTTGTTTTTCAGCCTGGGTTTTTTTGCCCTTTTTTGGCTCCTTTTTTGGCTTGTTTTTGGGGCAATTTTTTTGGCCTGTTTTTCAGCCCATTTTCATCAGCAGAGGTACCATGGGCTGATATTCCCAGGCCTGCCCTGCAGGCCAGATTTAAACATCCCATGGGTCGGATCCGGCCTGCGGGCCTTGAGTTTGATACCCCTGCTCTATTTCATTGATAGTTGTTTTTTAGATACATCTTTACAAGTAGACCTTTACAACCACAAATGAGCACCACATTTCTGTGGCTCCGCAAGACTGTTTTTAAGTGAGTTTTTGACTCATTTTATGAGCTTTCTTACCACAGTTGTTAAGCAAATCACTGCAGTTATAAAATTAGTAACACAGTTAATAAGTGAATCTGGCTTCTCCATTGACTTTGCATGTCAGAAGGTCTTACAAAGGGGATCACATGACCCTCTGCAATCATCATAAATATGAGCCAGTTGCCAAGCGATGAAAGTGCCATTGTAATTTAGAACAGTCACTAGATAAATTGTTGTAAGTCAAGGACTCTCTATACGTGTAATTTATAGGCATAAATCCATACATTTAATGAAAAATAAGGTCAAATCACATGTGTATTGGTTTGTTCATTGTACAAGATTTGTATCCTGGATCTAAAAGATCAGGTAGCGTACAAAAGATGGAAATAACACCAAGAAAAACAACATCAGACTTCTAATATAAATCCTGAAAAGAAATTCCTTTCTGTTGTATTTTATCTTTCTACCTTTTAGTTTGTATTAGTTGTTACTACTGCCATTATAATCTTTAATAAAATTAGTTTTTAAAAGCATGCAAGTACATAACCTAAAACTAATGCTCATGGACAAATAGGTTCATTATATATTTGCATTTCACATAGATTAGGTCACATAGATCAGGTTAGATTGTATCTATTGTGAAGGTGTGTTTGTGTGTAACACACACACACACACACAAACACACACACATGGTGTAATCTTAGGTGGATACCATATGGCTCTAACTTCCATTGCTTGTTCAGTTACTGGAGAAAATGATGTTATTATATTAGCAGTGACAGTTGATACTTAGATAAATTATATGCCCAACTGGCATCAAAAGTGTTGCAAAGAATCAGAATTACAGGCCAATGAGCATTTGGAAACTTTGTCACTCTTGAATCAATATTTGTAATTTATTGTCCCCTCATAACAGTATGGATGGATTTCATTAGCAGATTTCATTAGGTCTAGAATGTACCACCAGAGGCCTCACTCATATATAAAATGAAGCATTTCAGACAAAATGCTCAGTGGGAGTAATTAAAAAAGTGAAATGTTATTATGTTTTTATACTGTGGGGTTTTGTTGGATTTGACAGAATGAATTGGAAAGTATTAAAAGTATTTTACTGCTCTGTCAATGGGTTTGGTTTCTAAATATACCATCATATATGTGTACCTTAGCTGTCACTTTATGATGCATAGAGTATTGTGAGCAAAAAGTAGCAAACGTCTGTATCCTTATTAGCATGGCAAAATTATCTGGTTTGATTTGTGTCTTATTGGACTTACTGTTACCATCTTGCTTGAAAATTTCTTTCTTTTTTGCTCTGTGTTCTTTAGTATTAAGAGGTAGAGAAATATCATATCAAGCCAATGATTCTGGTCAACATTCTATTTAAACTGTTTAATTCCATTAATCTAAGATATGCATTGATATCTTTGGATTAGATTATCAGTTGGGGATGTGGGCTGGCAGGAAAAGGATTAATGGAGATAGGTTGTTTCTTAAAAGTATTTCTTAACAGCCAAAAGTTAATGAGACAAAAATTCAGTTTTTCTTTCCTTGCCCTCTGTTTTTTCTCTCTACTAGAGGCATTTTGTGTCTCAACAGGGGAAACAACAATTGGAGAACAAAATTGTTTTCTTGTCTTAGTGGCGAACCTGTTCCTGCTATATAGATAAACATTGTAGAATTTGTTCTGATCCAAAATTATTCTAGCCACAAGATTTGGGCTGCAGGCCTCTAGGATCAGGAAAAGGTATCAACAATATAAATATTTGCTGCCATCTAATGGTCATCTGGATTTTTACAACACAGATTAGTATCCCTAGTTGTGTGATAAATTCACATGCAATTTTATTTCATATCTCTTTAATAGGTATCCAACTTTATGGTTTTGCCATAAACAACTTTTGCTGATTTGTTTAGTAAATCAAAACACTGTTGAACATTGTGCAGGAACAGCCTATAGAAAGTGGGATGAAAAACAAATAAACCATGAAATCCCCTAATCTGCTGAAATCAGAAGTATGTTTCCTCCTGGTAGACAAAATTGATTGATTGATTGATTGAGTCATTTGTTCATTCATTTGGATGACAGCCACAATGAACAAGCTAATAACCCAAAGAGGAAGTAATAGAACATAAACACATAACATTCAGAGACAGAATTTCTGCTGTTTATTGAAAAGGGAGAATGGAGCATTTAAAGAAAGGTTATAATAAGTACAACTGGCGGATAATGCATCCACTTTCCAAACAGCTGACTGAAATATATGCCAATGCATTTCTCCAATAACCTTTCTGTTCATAACAATGTAACAACCAACTGGAAAAGAAGGTTGTGGGTTTGACAGTCAAGACTACTGTGCAATTTGTTCTCCTTTACTAATTCCGGAGCCACACTCTTACTCTCTGAGTATCAAAATCCAGGAACTACTATTCAGTTCATTTTTAAAAAGACAGTAGATAAGATAAACTTCCTTTAAATGGAATTGAAATATTCCAAATATAAACACTCCCTATTCACAACAAGTCCATCATATCTGAATCCAACTTTACTTAGTTGGCCCTCTTCCAATCCATCTCTGCTTCCAGGCAACTGTCAAGCAACTTCACAATTTCCTGCTCCTGGCTCCTGGCTCATGTGGATAAGAGGACACCTATTCAAATCCTCAGATGACTTCCCCAAGGTACTTCATATAGATGCAGATGTTAAACAGCAGGGGAGAAAGAATGGAACCATGTGGGACCCCAAAAGTGCCAGGGAGCCAGACAATAAACTTCCACTGATGTTCTCCTGATGTAGGAGCAGAACCCTGCAACACCAATTCCAACCCAGCAAGTTCATATATGAATATTGCATAGTTAGTAGTTTATATATCTAGAAGAATCAACATAGAAGCTCACTGCCATCATTGTCCTTATGGAGGGTAACCAAAGCTATTTCTAGGGGATATCCAAATCTGACATCATGCATCTAGATTTTCTTCCAAGCATTGTAGTTACATGGCCATTGTATTTCCTTGTCTAAGAATATTTGTAATGGGGCTGAAACTACCGCAAACTCAAATGGAATTAAAAGTCAAAATCCAGTGACTTAAAGTTGACCAAAATCATAATTAAAATTGTACATATCTTAAGCATTACCCAAAGACATAAATAGTAATATTTACTTAGTCAGCTCCATGGAGCCCAAGAAAGCTTTTTGGAATGGGGAGAAGAAAAATTCACTTTCCACAAATCTTGCCTGTTCAGTTTTCAAGCAATTGAGGTCTGCCTTAAGAGTCCATTTATCTGTTACAGCAAATGTGAAGGAAAGACTCTTCAGTGTACAATGAATGCAAAAGGAATTTAAAGGAGACCATGTGTGAGGATTAAAAATACCACAGCCAAAAGTCATAAGTACAGGAAGTCCTTGACTTACAATCAAAACTGAGCCCCAAATTTCTGTTCTTAAGTGAAATATTTGTTAAGTGAATTTGGCCTCATTTTACGATCTTTCTTGCCACAGTCGTTATGTGAACCACTGTACTTGTTAAGTTAGTAACATCATTGTTAAGTGAATCTGGCTTACCCATTGACATCACTTGTTAAAAGGTCGCCATAGGGGATCACATGACCCTGAAACACTGCAACCATCATAAATATGACTCAGTTGCCAAGCATCCATATTTGGTCACTATGGGGATGCTGCAATGGTCATAAGTGTTAAAAATGGTCATAAGTCACTTGTTTCAGTGCCGTTGTAATTTTGAATGAGCTCTAAATGCAATGTTGTAAGTTGACGACTACTAATATGTCTGAGACTACAGTAGATCAGTCTGCAGCAGTAATAAACATGTCATTGGATCTTCCCAGTGAGAAAAGAGCATGCAAAGGTCTGAAGAAATGAGAAAGATGCAGTGGAAGAGAAGGAAAAGGGGAGGGGAGGGGAGGCAAGTGTGTATGAGAAAAAGAGAAAAAAAGCTGTATATATCTGATTTTCTGCTTAAATTATGGCTTTTTCAGTGTCTCTAATAATATTTCATTGCACTGGTTCATCAAAGTTTATTTTTGACTTTCAAAGGTAGACTTGGAATTTGAGTAATGGACTGGGGAAAACTTGACACTGTATTTGCAATTTCTGTCTCTTGATTTTCAATTCGACTTGATCATGTTTTGGACCAGAATCATGTTACATATTTTTGATCATTCAGTTTTGCCAGTCTTTGGTATTCCAGGTATTGATTAACATCCAAAAAAGTACATTTAGTAGACTAAACTAGGAAGCTGAACAACCTAATCACTTGTACAAGACTATATATATATTTTTAAAATAGTTGGTCAGATAAACCACATGTGCTGAGAAGTGCCAGGCTCACTATATGGATGGAAAAAGAAAAAAACCTTTGGTATAATTTAATGGAGGTTAAGTGCCACATGTTTTTCCAAACTGTGCTGAAAACTATTTTTTGGTGAATGATTCCTCAACCCTTCCCATTGAGAATCAGATAATGACATTTTCTCACAAGGATTTTAGACATGAATTAGTGCAAAACCAAGCATCCATAAACTTCTGAAGTTAAATGTCTATGGAGAGTCTCAGATATCCAGGTTATGGTTGTCCCAAAGGTGTTTTTTCAAAAGGCCACTGGATTTCCTTTGTTTTGCCTTGAAGGCATTTCACTTCTCTTCCAACAAGCTTCTTTGGTGCTGACTAAATAGTGGAGAATGGAAGTAATTTATGTTCCTTGGTCATTAGCATTCTTTCTGAGAATCATTGAAGCCACTTGGAGGTTTATCTGTGTCCCTGAATATGGCACCTGAATATTGAAAATGGGTGTGGAACCTTCTTGGAACTGCTGAAAAGACTGTTGTAAACAAGAAATAGATGGTGTCGTATCCCTCCCCTTAAACCTTTAGACAACCCTTCTGGAGCGACATAAGATTATTTTACTGTTATGTAGGGCTCATGCAACCTCCCATTTTGTAATTAAGCTTAAAATAAATGAATGAAGCTCAGTGGTTGATCTTCAAGTTCGCTTTAAATACGATCCACCAACCAAAGCAGATTATTTAAAATTAAACCGGATGCCCAGAATATGCCTCTTTCTTCCTATTTATCATGTTGTTTATATTTGGTTGGCATTGCAAGTGCTTTGTGCTCCAAAAATGGGAGAAGATATGTGGGTTATGTTCTGTTCCAGGTCTTCAGACACCCGAAGGCATACCTGGCTGTATGCCACAACTAATGCGGAGATAATCAACCCCCTGGCTGAGAGCCCAGAATGCTATCTTAATTAAAACCAGACTTTGATAGTAACTTACAGATTGTCCGAAAGCCTTGCATACATGAATAAAATGTTGCTTCCTGCAACATTCCCCTTTCATAGCCCCACCAATAGGCTCTCTGGGAGGGGACAATCATTAACCCCTTATTTTCTTCTCTGCTTCTGAAACTGTTCTCTCCTCCTCACATCCCTATGCATACGTACGTCAGGGACAGCCTCCCTCTGTTCTTCCTCACTGCTCCTTGACTCAGATGCCACCTGGTGGCCAACAGGCCTCTCTAGTCCCTGCTCTGACTCCGAACACCCCCCCGGAGTCTTCCTCAGCCTCCAGGGCAGTCCCATAGTGTTCATCGCTGTCAGATTCCAACAACAACTCAGCCGCCCGCTGTTGGGCCACAACAGGTTAGTGTAAGGGAGTGAAGTTTACTCATGGTTTTGAATGTAAAGATGAAAGTTTCAGATGTTAATATAGACATCACTAAATGATGAGCATAATTGTATTTTTCCATGCAATTCCATCATGTTTTCGGGACATTCCTTGATCAGGTATGTTATATTGTGCACGTGACATGCGACAAATATGTTGTGCTGTAGATCAAGCCTTGGAATATGTCATTTACTACTGCCTCCTCCCTCCCCCTCTAATATTTAACTACATTAGAAAATGGAAACATTTTGCCCTGGCTGAAAAATGTTTCCATAAGAAATTAACAGGGTTTGAGTTACTCAGTTGAGAGCATAATGGGACTACATTGAAATTGGGGGGGGAGGGGGAGGGGGAGCGGGAGAAGCAAGGAAGGATTGTAATTTGTATTGTAGCTTTATCTAAGAGTGATAGGTTTAATGTTCTCTCCTTGTCACAGTCTCATTTGATTTTTTTCCCCATAAGTGAATTAGAATTTCTCAATACTAATTGCTCTAGCTTTTTTGCTATTAACATTCCAAGATATTTAAATTGCAGTCCTGAAAGCCCATGGATTTTCAGCTGTAAGCTTGTTGGTAAGAAAAATAAGCAGGGGAAAAAAACCCCATTTTGTTCCTCTTTATCATCGGGACTGATATTTCAGGAAATTTAAAAAACAACAACAACTATGTCACTTCTGGAGTTGTTCTTACAGGGCTAGAATTGAAAATTAAATTATATGTGTACAGAGTAATCTTATGCTGAGTAAGATTAATACAAATGCTAATATAGTACAGGTGCTTGTACTGTGAATTTCTCCACCAGAAGTTCAATGATAATTGCAAAAGAGAAAGAGGGACAGTCATACTTCTGTTGTTATCTTCCTTTGGCCACCAGCTCATATTTTAATGTTCATTTTTTCTCTTAGCATTAACTGGAAGCCTTGTAACAAAAGGTCAGATCTCCCCAGTTATGAATTTTTATTGTCTTTGCTCAGTGATGTTTTATGAGCTTTGAACTCACTGTTCTTTATCCTCCCTTTTTCTCTTTCCCGGTTCTTTTCCTAGAACATCTGGAAATTGGACAACTAACAACTGTACATACAGTTGTACACTGGAATGCTGGTTTTTTTTTAAAAAGAGAAAACTATATCGATGTCTTCACTTTTAGAATCAAAAGTTCCCTTTTTTTTACATGTTCAGAATGATTGATCTGTAAATTAGTATTCTGTATTTTGAAAGAGAAATGTTCATATGAAAACACCGATTCTAAAAAGAGCACATGGGTGCATAAAGCTATTGCCAAGTTATAGCAAATAATATTTCATGGGACACTTTTTTACCCATTAAAGAGCTCTGTTGAATTGAGCAAGCCTATTATTAAAGATTGCTTTGCAAATAATACAATTTTTCATTATTAGAAAAATTTTAAAAGATAAAATATTATTGTGGAAGGGTGCAGTAAAGGAGAGGTGGCTTAGAGATAACTGGTGGTTGTAAAATCCCAGTTTAAAAACATAGTGTTTGTGGATAATGTGTGAACCATTTGCGTACATGCTCAGAATTTCTGCTGTGCGGTATGGAGGCGTTAACTAGGCGTGGGAAGAAAGGTTGGAGCTGGTGACTCAAATCTACAGACGCTGAAGTACATCCTGCCAAGATGTGAAATATGTCAAGATTTTCATGACAATAAATCACTTGACAGAAATGTGGGTTCCACAGCATATTGCAGTTCCACAAACCACTACAAGGAAAAGAAAGGAAAGAAATAGAAAAACAACTACATAACCTGAAAGAAAGTTCATGGGTAAACATAGCCAGATTTTTGCGCTCCCCTTTATCTTCTTCACTCATTTCATAAACAATTCAGAGCTGTGTGGGAGCAGTTAGCAGCACCTTGCTGTCCTTGGCTGGTTGCAAAAACATCTGAATAGGGTTGGACTTTTCATGGGGTCTATCAGAAAACTCCAACTGTAGACCAGACTGCAGAGTTGAAAAAAGTTCTTGGAAGAAAGCAATTTCCACCACTTCCATACAATGATATGTCTGCATAGTCACTAGCAACTCAGCTCAGCTCAAGGGAGTATTTATCTTCAGAACTGCACAGAATTAACAAATTCTTCTTAACAAAGCAAAGTTGCCATGCCATGAGATTGAAAAGAGTTACAAAAGGAGACATATATCAGAACAAATGAAACTCTCAAGCTCCAAGATTTCAGATTAATTGTGACCGTTAGAGCCAAACAGTATATAAATCACAAGTTTGAGAGATTCAACAGATGCCCAACTCCAGAGTCTGGGACAAGTTTTCAAGGACTTCTAGAACACCAGTATGATGGGAGACAGACAGATTTTGGACAGTCATTATTCCAAAGGATAGGTGCCATGACAGAGCATGACAGAGAAAGCATGTTTCCTTGGTTCCAACAGATGGCCTTGCTTAATAGGTGGGACCCTCAGTGCATCAATTTTTACTGGTAGAAACAGAACATGGGTGATAGGGGGAAGCCTTCAAATAGCCAGGTTCTATATCATGAATAGCTTTATAGGTAACAAGCATTACCTTGAATAGGAACTGAAAGTTTATTGGTTCCCAGGACACCTTGCAGAAAAGTGAAGCATGGGCATACTGAGGCATGCCCATCCTTGCCTGCACTATTCCATTTGGTATTGGTTGTAGCTTCTGAATGATTTTGACAGTAGCCTCTTGTAGAACACCTTGCAACAATCCAACTTTGTGCTGAGAAGGATGTAAATGACCATCTGAAGGGCCTCCAGATCCAGGAATCGGTACTACTGGTGCATAAAGTGTAATTGAACAAAGCCTTTTTGGCCACAGCAGCCACCTACTCTAGAATTGGAGCTGTGTATCTCACACAATTCTCATATTATGGACCACTTGCATGGAGAGCAGCAAACCCATCAGAGGCTAAAGATGGACATCATCTGATCCAGAGGTCCCTAATATCTGCCGTGTTTAGTTTTGGTGGATTGAGCCAGATTCTGTTTCTCTCCATCTAAATCTGCAGTGCCTCCAGATATTGAGATAGATATTGTCATCATACTTAGCTGGCTCAGAATCAAGATATATATAATTATAAGCAAATGAATCCAGAAAATTTGCTTCCTCCAGGATTTTCTATAGCTATTATTGAAAAGGAAAAGTTGGAAACAGGGCAGTAATTACCCAAATTTGAGGAGGGAGTGCACCACAGCTTCCTTCAAGGTTGAAGCTTTACTACCTCTCTCAAAGACGCTAACTCTACTGTATCTACTCTTGTGGTTTTAACCACCGAGGATGGACCTGGGCAACACATTTTGGAGGATCCTGTCTACTTCTTCAAGAGTTATTAATTCAAATTCATCTCAGAATCCCACAAGACTGAGCTCCAATCACCCCAATGGACTTGCCCAATCGGAGTCCAACTCCTATCTATCCAGATAGTTAGAATATTTTCCATAGCAGGAATGTATATTTATCATCTCCCAACAAAAAATAAAATCTCTTATTTGAGGGAGTGGTAATTCATTTGCTACTCATCAGATAAGAATTCTGCTACCACCAATAGATATAATAATAGATCTGCTGCAATTTCTGTAAGAAAGTATAAAATATCCTCATATTAGAATGAGGACTTAGGTTTTATATGATTGTTTCATTTATTCTATTTCATTTGTTTATTGTTTTTGACAATATGTTGCTCACAGTTTGCAACTATATTTATTTATTTTAAATAGTCTTGTTTAATGTAGTCAAACTGAATTTGCATAAGCATTTAAGGAAATATTAACCAGAAGATTTATTACTTTCACACTTGGGATCTATTATTATATATCAATATTCTTATGATGATTAACTTTAAATTATCATTATTGTGCTCATTTCTTATTAGGCCCAAAATATTTTGATGGTTGAAGTGTAGGTCAAATGACATATCACCACTAGTGCCAATGACTCACAAAGTCTTTCTGAATCCATAAGTACCCTCTAAATGTCTCCTCATGGCCCTACTTACAATTGCTAATATTGACCAGGTATATTCCTGTGTAGCTTCAACATCTTCAGGGGCTCTGCTTGAACCCCTGATTATGCCCTTGAAATAAAAGTAATTATTTTTTTCTTTTCTAATTATTATTTAAAAGTAATTAATTCATTAATTTCAATGTAATGTAAATGAGGAAATATTAAAAACATAACTGAATGACTAGTAATGTTATCTATTTTTATTTTTAGTCATATTTAAAAATGAATGAAAGTGAATCAGATGTAGTGTCCTAGCTCAGGGGTGGGCAATTACGGTTCCTTCATGACTCGTGGACTTCAACTCCCAGAATTCCTGAGCCAGCCATTCTGGGAGTTGAAGTCCACGAGTCATGAAGAAGCCGTAATTGTCCACCCCTGTCCTAGCTGGACCCACCATGTACTTGTCAAGCATCAGGGAAATCAGGAGGTCCAGGCAGTTCAAACTGATATAAAGATTAATTGCAAGCTTAAACTGTCTACAGGAATCTGAACTACTAATGGTCAAATCAATTTAGTGGTAGATAAGTAATTCAAGGTGGTAGATAAGGAATTCAAGAACTTAGATATCTTGTGGGACTGATGATGCATTTGACCCCTCTTTTGGATCTGGTCATCTCCTACATCACTTGGCTTCAAGGCCAAATGCATGTGAAAGAATTTGGAACTGCTATCTTAATGGGCAGTCAATGTGTCAATCTCTGAGTAGTTCCCACCCTTCATTAGAATAATCCTACCACCTTTCCAAGATTTGGTCAAACAAAATTAGCACATGCCAAAGAGCATATTGTTTAACAGTTCCACAGAGGTATTCAAAAGATTTCACATCTTCTAATTTAACTGAAATTTTACAGCAATCCCCAAAATAAAACACATACTCATTATGAACCCCAAGCAAGGTTGTTCTTAGATGACACTTTCTACCTTCCTACTGAGAAAGGAGTCCCCCTTCCTCTTTTGTGTTTCTGTCATCAATGTAACTTAAGAGACACACCACAAAAATGAATTGGCTCCTTGACATGGATGGTCTAGATGGGAGTTTGATTTGTACAGCTTTTGTCATAGTGCATTTTTCAAAGTTCACCAAGCAGTTTTCCTCCATAGTTTTGTAATACAACAGATTGGAAGCAGAAGTTAAAGAAGGAAGGTCATAAACCACCCAATGGGATGAGACAGGATGCAAATGTAATCCACCTAGGTCAGGAATGTCAAACTCCATTTCATTAAGGGCCGCATCAGGGTTGTGTTTATCTTGGGGGGATGTGACCAGGGTGGGTGTGGCCAGCATGACATCACTCATGTCAGGGGCACCTGTGGTGGGCCGAGCACTCTGTCAGTAAAACAGGTTCCTGAGCTCCATTTTTGGCTGCAATGGCCTCCTACAACCCTCTGCCAGCAAAAACGGATCTCAGGGGTGGGGCACATGCGGTCCTTGTGAGCTCTGTTTTTGGCTGGGCTGCAGGACTGTCTTAATGCATGGGCCTGATGGGCACTTGCCCGTAAGCCACATGAGCATAGGAGCCAATAAAATAAATATATGTTTAGTTTTATCGACCATTTACATTATGCAGGGCCCATAAGGCTGTTAAGACCGGCATCATCTTGAGCTGAGAGCAAATACTCAGAAGAGCAGTATAAAAATACTGTCACTGTTCCTTTTAAAGGCAATTGCCATAAACCATTCTATTTGCTTACGTTATTTTTCACCATCTGACTCTTTCATTTACAGCATTCATGGGATTGAAAAACATAATGTAGAATTGCTTGTGGATGGAACATCAACCAAGGCGGTGTCTATAAATTAAGCATAGTTTTTGAGTCTTTCTTTGAACAGGTCCTCTGTCAGTCCTTCAGAGCCTCACAGTGAAACTGAGTTGTTCAAAAGCAAAACATATCACCCAGCAAAGTGTTTTAAAAAGAGGGGGGGGGGGAATCTAGAAACAATCATAATAATTCAGAACAACATACAGTATAAGTGTATTTTCTTAGCATCTATCCACATGTCTTAAAGCACTTCAGTGCTGAATATCACATACCCTACTAAATTTAGACATATACCCTGAATGGGAACAAAACTTCAGAACTGGGAATTTAACAGAAGGGTGCTATATTAAAATTTCACTCAAGAACAATCATCAATTAGATGGGCGGAGTATGAAAGCAAAAGAAACAGACAGATTATTTAAAGCAGAGAGGTAAAAATTTTCTCAAAATGGTGCCTGCAATTGTGCAACTGAAGTGTGCATTGCACATAGGGCACATGTAAAAGGGATGGAGCTTCAATTGCATGGATACGTCCAAACATCTTCACTTGTTTTAAATATTCCCTCCCACTTATGCAGGATTTCTCAGCTTTGACCATTTTAAGATATGTGGACTTCAGCTCCCAGAATTCCCTAGCCAGCCATGCTGTTCTTTACAGAGCATGCTCTGTGCTGGCTGGAGAATTCTGGGAGTTGAAGTTCATGTATCTTAAAGTTGCTAAGGTTGGGAAACCCTGTACCCCACTTCAATAGTTCCATAGACAATATGATTTATTTATTTAAATTTATTGATCTCCCACCTTCAGTGGACTGTGGGTGATATACAAAACTAGGAAAAATATAAAAACAGCTAAAAACATTGAATCAAACAGACAACCCAGTCTAAAATAATTATCCAATACTGTAGGGAAAAACCAACAAACTAACAAAATATTTAGACAACTCTGCTGCCAGCCAACTCTGGAGGGCTCACAAAACACAGAACAATATAAAAAGAGTAAATAGAAATATTACAAAGAATAATCCAAACAAAGAAGATGTGGCAGTTAAAAGATGACAATCCAGTCAACATCTTGAACACCCCAGCCCAAGGTCTGGGAAAAGAGCTCAGTTTTTAAAATCTTCTAGAATGCCATCAAGGTGGGATCTAGCCAAATCTCAGAAGGAACCTCATTCAAGAGGGAGGCACTGCAAAAGATGTGATTCTTGGTCCCAAAATAGGACATTGTTTAACTGAGGGAATCCAGAGTATGCCCTTTGTTAGGTCATACTGGAAAGACAGAAAACACGAGTGATAAATAATCCTCAAATAACTGGTCCCACATAGAGCTTTATAGGTGATAATCATCACCTTGAATTGCACCTATTTTCAACCATTTTAACACACAGGCTACATTTGACATTGTGGCACCTCAGATTCTTTTAGCACCTAATCTATCCCAGGGGAAAAAATATGAGTACATTATGTATATTATGTTTTATCCCCTGCAGATTTATTGTATTTCGTCCTGTTTCAAGGAAGCTGCAAGTAGGAAAAAGCAGGTAATTGGGTCAGAGAGCTAAAAACATTTTCTCCTGAAAATTCCTGTGTCATTTGGAAAGGCACAAAATTGTCTTTTATAATAGCAGGACTTCTCTGAAAACTTTTGCTGTTTATCAAGATGCCCTCCCCGCTCCATGTAGCCTGACAAACTGATGGAATGGGGAGAAAAAACAGATAAAAGCTGTAATGCTTGCACTGTACATTTCCAAGGTCAAAACAAAATAACATTTAAAAAAATATTTTAAAATGAGTTTTCTAACATTCTTGCAAAAGATTTTAAATGAGAACATATTGTCCAGATGAAAATAATAATAATATAAACAACATAACATAAACAAAAACAATATAAACAATATTTCACCC
>JAEANM010013333.1:0-14439 GCA_017656035.1 Myanophis thanlyinensis | reverse complement strand
TTTTTTTGGTAACCAACTGATACACTGTAACCATTGAATTGGATGATATACATATTTTAGATATATGTTTTGTTTTTGTTTTTTTATGTTATGTAGGTTTCTTTTTTGTTTTGTTTTTAATGTTATGGTTTTTTGTGTGTGTGTATGTGTCTTAAAATAAAAAATTCTTTTAAAAAAAATCATTTGTAGATAGGTAGGGATCAGGAGGACAAACTAACCAAACTTGGTCTTGATGACAGTCTAATGCAGAAAGATGAACACACTTCCTATCCACAAATACTCAAATGTAAAATCAAAATGGCCGCTCTTAAAGAAAACTCTTTGTGGTCTCAAGCAAGGATGAGCTCACCTCTTCTCTGCGCCTAAGAATCCATGCAGCAGTTCTTACATGGTTGAGTAACATCTACTTCATATCAGTCTGCATTTTTCCACAAGCCAGTGGCTTCTGTTGGTTGATAATGAATGGAAACCTTGAGAGCAGGGATGAAACGTTTTGGTTTTGCTAGGGCACAGTGGAATGACCTTGTTTCATCTCCAGCTGCCGATGCTGTTTGAAATGATAAAGCTAGAAATTGTGTACCAGCACTCAACTTTTCCTAGTAAACAATTATTCTCTTGCCACCCTGCTTCTAGCATTTGTCCTGTGCTGCTGCAAATGTTGTGCATTCCATTTCATCAGTATGCAAAACCAATTATGCTAGCCAGCATTCAGAAGAATGAATCATTTCAATGCCATTAATTGTTCATTCCTGACAACAGTCATTTATTTCCCATTAATGAAGGAGGGTGGGGGGAGTTTTCCAGGGAAGAGTATTAGGTTATCTATATGTTGTCAGGACTGTGATCCTAATACAAATATACACACTCTGTTGTGTGTGCATGTTTGTGTGTGCGTATGAAGGTGGAGGAGGTGGAGAGACATTGCATGAGAATTTTTTTTTCCAAGCTTATACTGCTTCGTTATTAGCATATTTTATGCATTTTACAGCTCAGTTAAATAAGCAGTTGGGAGGGAGTGGATGCTTTAGGAGGATTATAGACTTTAATATCTGAAGCACAGATGGCTTTTGAATAACCAGTACAGATTTTTAAACAAGTATGCTTCCAGTTTTAGGGTGTTAATTATGTCTGCAAGGGTAAACACATTGTAGAAACCCACAAAATGAAATCAGTAGATGGTGTATGTTATACGGGGAAAGTGTGTGCAGTAAGGAAGAGTTAACTTCTCATGTTCCTGCATATAGGCATGTGAATGTGTGCACATACACACATACTGCTTTTCTTCCTAAAATTGTCCTGTCTCGAAGCTGCTCATCTCTTCAGATTGCCAGCAGAGGTTTCTATGGGGACTCCTAGCCTTTTTCCTTTCATTTTTACATATTGTTCTTTACAAATTGGCAGGAATATAGCCATACTCTGAAAGTTAGCTCATGAACAGAGCTATATAAAAGATTTAGCAAGTGCCAGGGCAGTTTGCTAAGTATGACATTCAAAATAAGAGCTTAAAACCCATTTAGCTATTCCAGACTCAGATCTTTTCCAGTTAGTTTAATCTTCTGCTTCTAAGATTTTTCCCCATCTCTTCACACAAACTGAAATCACTGATGTTATAGCATCTACCTTTCCTCTTGTGCATGGCATATTTACAAGTTCTGAAAGAGTTTAGGTCAACATATAGTTTGTTTAGCTCATTTCTGTGTTAAAGGGGGAAGTAATGGCGGAGTCATATTTATTCAGGTTATTACTTCATTTTCTCAAGAAATAGACAAGAGAGAGGGTAACTAACTATCCAACTTAAAATAACACCTGATAATAACTCTACCACATTCTTTGATCAGGACAAGGAAAAGGAAAATACTATGAAAGATAAATGGGTAGGCAGAGGGATAAATAATAGATAATGGATGGATGATGATTAGAAATAGACAGGCAGACAGACAGACTGAAGGTTAGACTGATATGATGCTACACAAAGCTCTATTTAATCAAAAGATATGGCAAATCCACCAAATAATGGCTGGGGAGATAGCCCAAATAATTAAACTGTTTTCTTTTTCATCTTCTTTCACAGTTAGTGTGAGAAAATGATTCAAGGTGTTGGTACTCACCTTTAAAGCGCTCCATGGCTTGGGACCCGGGTACTTACGGGGCCGCCTGTTGCCACCATCAGCCTCCAACCGATCGGTGCGCTCCCACAGGGCAGGCCTCCTTGGAGCTCCACCGTCGGGCCGATGTCGCCTGACGACCCCGAGGGTTTGAGCCTTCTCTGTGGCTGCGCCCTCCTTATGGAACGAACTCCCCCCTGAGATTCGGACCATTACTGACCTCCGAGCTTTCCGATGTGCGTTGAAAACCCATCTCTTCCAGCTAGCCTCCCTCCCTCCCTTTCTCTGTCTGTCACTCTTCATATTTTAAGATTTTTTTTCCCCTCCAACCTTTTCAATGGTCAATAGACCTTGGGCTGTTTTTGATGTCTTTTTCGATGCATCTGTTCTTTCTTTAGCCAATGATTTACCCTTTGCCAATCATAACTCTGATGCTTCATGTTTCAGGATTACATTGGGATCCTATAACATCTATATCAAGATTTAAGAATCTCTTTGTCCTATGCATTGAGATATACATGATCATTTTTCTTTCAAAATGAAGGTGTTTTGATCCTGCTAAGCCATTATTGCTCCTAAATTACATAAGCTAAAGCTATATAAATCACAGTGAGATTTATTTTAGCATTCACTGTCAACTTCGGTGCTGCTTATGTATTTCCGCTTGCTTGGCAGCCTCAGTGAGACTCTTGTAATATAACAATAGACTTATTTGACAGGGTAGCAAGCACATTTTATTCTTATACAAATTATTCTTCCTCACATACATACACACCATTTCCAGAAGTGGATAAAATAAGCAATACTTGTAGTAAGTTAGTTTTCTTAATAGATTTGCTTACTGATTAAAATATTTGTTTTCTGGGGTGGTAGATTATGAAGGATTATAAAGAAGGTGCAGATTTTAATGCTCCCCAAAGAATAACAATTATTTTTGAATGCAGTTTCTAGATCTTGCCATCAAATAAACCACATTGCTTTGCACCTAATGTTCAAGTGCCATAATACTTTGCCAAGGAATGACTTTCATCTGTATGGCATTTCCAGAGTTTGAGTGGTACCTTTCTAATTTTCTCTTGCTTTCTGTCTCTTTAAGATTGTGTGAGGCAATGAAAGGGTGAAGCAATGAAAGGGTGACTTCAGTTTGGCATTCTTTTACAATGTTAATGTTTTACAAACGCAGAAAATTGCCTGCTAGTTGCCTGGTGTATCCCTGCATTATCAATTGATTGAGTCTCTAAGCTGAGGAAGAAAAGTGACTTTGAGGACTTTCTAATGGTCTCGTAAGTTATTCTGCAACAGTCAGCTCAACATTTACCACACAGAGAAGATGTTTTTAGTACAAATGTTATTCAATAGGAATAAAGCATTAGGTTGCGTGGTGGTGGTGGGGAGGATATTTATGTATCTGTTCACATTTAGACAAATAATTAGTGTATTTCATCTAGGAAATATTTGCCATTTAAAAGCATTTGAAATATATTTAAAATATCACCTGAACTATTGAGGAAGAAGGTAGAAGGTTATTTCAGTTATCAATACTCAACATGGGGTTTCATATGGCAGATTCAGAAACCAGAAATATGCCAATGTTGAAGCCATAGGCAACTGCTAGAAAGGATGTTGTTTATTTTTCAAATGATGAAACACACATCACAGTGTGGGGACACAATTGTTGAGCCTTCTGTCCTTGGGTGTGATGTTTTGAAGCAAATAGGAAAGAGCAGAGCTGACATTGTGGTGTTTCATCATTCGGGCATCACTGGTAATTTGGGATAGTTGCCTTGCGGATTGAAGAATTTGCTGGGCCCAAACTTTGAAATGGAAATTGGCTACCCTGCCAATGGTACCCACAAAGAGATTTGCCAACAAATTGTTTTGCTTACTTTTGCTTTGCTTTTTCTTAAAGCATTTTGCTGAGGTTTGGTTTTTCTTTTTTGCCTCATATCCTTATATAATTCGTAAGGGGAATCGTGAACCTAAAACCTCAAATGTAGACATAAACCCAGCTGAAGTAAATGAGTGAAACCTTTTCTAAATAAATAGGTTTAAGAGAAGCAGTCTTTTTCACTTTTAAGTCTGCCTGTACATGCATATAGATGCGTAATTTTTCTTGTTTTTCCTACAGAATCTTAAACAACCAGGGGCTTAGAGAACTTGACATCAGCTCTACTAAAGGAATGAGCTCTAATTAAAAGGGGAATTTATTTTTATTTAGACTGTTTTATTTAGACTATATATTTAGACTACTTTATTTAAACTGTTATATTTAGAGTGAACATTCTTCATTCCTGATGTGGATGTCATTCACACATGTTTCACTCCTGCAAAGTACACTGAGCAAAAATGCTTTGGAGAGTTAAGTGTTATTCTCAGGCAAAGCCTTTAGGCTGACAGAGTCCTCCTTGAAGTAACTGATTCAAATCAAAGGCCCAACTAGCTGTACCTTGGAAAGCAGGCCTATTCTGATCACACAGATGATGGGCAATGAAGAAGAGTTCTGACAGGCCAGAAGAAATTTTGGGCAAAGAACCAGAGCCAGTTGACCTTCCGCAATTCCACTCCTCATACCTTTTTCTCATAGTTGGGCACCTTCCTTTAACTGAGGAGTGAATTGGGAGGACTGAACTAAGGACTTTAACTGGGGACAGATTGGGAAAGGGGAAGTGGTTAAGTGAGTGTTGGAGAAAAGTGTTCAGACTTTTGTAGGGAAACAGCTAGTGCCTGACTTAAATTGTGTCATTAAATCACACCAATTATTTTGCAATTATTTTCTTCTACTATATGTATTTTTCTGGCAATGCTGACTACAGGAAAGAAAAATAAGCAATTGAGTTCATCATAGCATACCATTCTGTTTTTCACCCATTTTTTTAAAAAAATCACTGATATTAAATACACACAAAACTCCCAAGAACAGGTAAGCTAATCAGATTTGGCTAAGTGATGATACCACCAGCAGATCCACAGAGACAACAAAATCACTACACATGCACAGTAACACCATCTTGCAAATGCTATTACAGACTTGGCTCCAATGTCTAAAATCTAAGAATCTATGTGATAACATTATTACCCTTCTTTTCGTTATTTGTCCCCACAGATGCCCAAGAATATCTCTCAAATTATTGTTGGCTATGTGAAGGTCTCCCTGTTTCGGAGGTGGGACAATCTTAAAAAAAAAAGTCAAAGAATAGTCAGAGTCAAATAGTCAAAAGTCAAAGATGATCTGTATGGAAAAAAGCAGCAAAGAAGCATGGAAATTGTAAGACTTGTTGAGGATTCCCAAACATGAAAGTCTTACTGTGGTTAGTTCATCTTACTCCCTCACAAATATGTTTAGGAATACTGCCCCAAATCTTTATTTTTACTCCCCAGTTTGAATTATCAGCTACTCATGAAATTAAGGTGGTTTTTAAAAAGTGTGGGTGCCACCCATTTAAAAACGTTCAGCAGTCTAACAAATGAGAAATGGGCACAATATCAAATCTAATCACATTTATATTCAGTTGATATTTTGAGAACAGGCCCTGCTATATGATCTATCAACCACTACAAGATTTCTGGCTCCTTTATAAACATAAGAATGGATGGATGAACAGATAAACATACAGTGAAATTATGTTGGAAATTACATGGCACCAAGCCCACAACATATCTTAGACTGATTAAATTTTGCAGAAAAGTATGCGGCTTTTTTTTTCCCAGAGAGAATTTCACAGTCCATTCTATTTTATAATATGGAAATGAAGAAAGCAGAAAATGTCTATGAAATATACAGCTTCAGTATGCTGTTCCTTCAATTTGGCAGCTCCTCAATCCTTCTCAATCTCTACAAACTACAGAAAATTGAGATGTTCTTCAGCCACCTTTTCTTTTTTAATAATCTCACAACACAGAGAAGAATGTTATTTCAAAAATAATACTACTCATTGACTTTGGGATTTAGCTCAGCATTGTGTACACCATCAAACTTGAGGATGTTCTGCTAACCATTTTTAAAGATCACATGATACAGCCTTGGTCTCAAACCCAACCCATGAGAGGCAGCTATAGTTGGTCTTTGGTGTTTCTCTTCTCAGGCAGTGTTTCTCTTATTTCCCAGATTGGACATCTGGGTCCTGCCAATGCAATAGCTCATGTAATGCTGGTGTATATTAGGTATGGTAGTTTTCTGGAAGATGCTAAACTTGTGTTGAAAAGTCAGGCTTAGTACTCATTTGAAAAAAGCTGGACCTCGGTTTAAAATTAGTTACAATAGCAACAGACTGGAAAGGTAGAATGGTTCTGGACAATCAATTTGCAATGGCCGACATTCAAGGCAGGTTAGATAGCACAACTGAAGTTAGTGTCTCCATGTGGAGGAAGCTTCATCTGTTTGAACAGCTATTGCCACAGCCTGTCACAAAACACAAAAACCATTTGACTAAAATAAATACCACAAAGGGCAATCTTCCAGCTTTAAAACTTTAAATGTTAAGCAAATGCCCCCTTTAAAGACTATCAGGGCATTTGAGTGAAACATCGTTCTTGTAAACATCCATTTGTGATCTGGACCCTGATGGCATTTATGGATTCAGGGAAAATACAAAAGAGCCCCTCTCTCTTCCTTTCCCTTTCCCTCTCTCTCTCTCCCTCCTTCCCTCTCTCTCCCAGAGATTAAATTCAGCAGGTTCTAGCAGTTTCTCTAGAACCGGTAGTAAATTTTCTAAGCACTTCGGAGAACCAGTTGTTAGAAAAAAAATCTCCTTTTGTTTTTTTTTCCACTTTACAGGGTTAATCCTGTAAGGAAGGCAGGAAAAAAAATGTTCTGGTGTTGTTTCTAGCCCAATCTTTATTGCCCTGCTTACAGAAACTTCCCACCCAGTTACATGATCCCCCCAGCCACGCCCAACAAGCCACGCCCACAGAACCGGTAATAAAAATATTTGAATTTCACCACTCTCTCCCTCTCTTCCTCTTCCACCCTCTCTTTCTCCCTGGCCACTGCTTTGAGGCAAAATCTCTGTCGGTATATCAAAATCATTTGGCTTACTTTAAAATGCCAGATGATCAGGTATATTGTTGTCCAAGCACTTTAGGAAAACAGATGGTAAACAAACACTTCTTGTTATCCTGTATTCTTGAATCATTTGCAATTGATACCTAGGAAGGCACCACCTCAGTGACTCTGCTGAAGCTCAGTCGTTTTTTTTAATGCACTTCAGATTGGGTTATTATTTTAACAGATTCCAGATTCCAGGCAGTAATAAAAGGCATGTGGATTCTTTGCACTGTGTCTTTATTTTTAGAAGCAGAATTTAGTGTTTCATTCCCATGTAAATGAGTGTTTGAAATAGGACTGAATAAGTCCTCTTTTGAAATGTATTTTTTACACCTCAGGTTTGGCAGGAAAATTATCCAAGGAGGCAATCCAATGCTTTCTTCATTTAAGGCATATAAGTACTCCTTGCTTAATGATGCTAATTGCGGCTGGAAATTCCATAGTTAAATCACAGGGACATAAGTTGAATAACCACATGACTGTGCTGCTTATAGAAAGCAGTTCCAGTTGCCATTGTTAACTGAAGATTGTATGGGTTATTAAGTGAGGACTTTATGTGTCTGTGAATTTGCCACTGACATTGCTTGGAAGAAACCAGCAGGAAAGGTCAGCCATCGCTATCTTGTGACTGTAGGAATGTTGTACCAGCAGTGAGTAGGAGGTTCATTGTGACTATCACTCATTCAGAATTACCATAAGTTCAAGCAGTTGTTGAACAGTGGTCATTAAAGAAGGATCACTTGTTTGTCACTCTCTTTCTCTCCCTTTCTCTCATGAGAGAGAAAGAAAAAGAGAGAGAGGGAGGGAGGCAGGGAAGGAGAGAGATTGCTATGAACACAATCTGGAAATATTCATTTATTCAAAATCAACTTGGTAATGTTTCTCTAAAATAGTGGAAACAACTAGCGAGAGACTTCTTAATCTTCCCATCCCCTGTCAGAGGGCCACTGGCTGCTAGATAGAAAATGTGTATAAGAAATGTTTCTCACAAGCTGCTGAAAGGATAATTTGATTGAGGATTTAGGTATATGTGCTTTTCAGTTTTGAAACAGAATATGCTTAAATATCGTCAAAGAGTGAAAAAGGGCTGCACTTTCAAAACCCACCCAGAACTTCCTGATGCCTTTTAGCAGGTGTTGTGTTGTGTATATTATAACCACTGGAAATACATACATACAAAGGCACACACAAGCGATGGGCAGCTAACCAACTGTTTTCTTGTGCCAGAATGAAAAGTGACTTCGCTTATTGCAATTAAGAATGTAGAAGAAAAGCCACTGGGTAGATAGCATATGAACTAACAGGGTTGTAATTAAGTAATGCAGCATGATGTATATAGAAAGGCTGAAAGGAAAATGAGCAATGGAGATGGTACATTAATGAACTAATATTCCATTATCAAACAGGAAACAGGAGCAGATAAAAAGCAAGGGGTTTTGAAATTAAGCCACTCCATATTTCATCTCTTTTTCTAACTGACCGGGACTAGGCATTGTTTAAGACCTTCTTTCCTCATTTCTGCAGGAACACAAAATAGCCGAAGCAGGTGAAAAGGCTTTGGAAAAATGCAATAAAGGAGGCAATATACAAATATATTAAATCAATCAATCAATATTGATTGACCTGAAAGGGCAGTAGGTATAGCTCCAAATATATCAGAAAGTTATTAAGACAAAGAAGGATTATAGAAATATGTCTTAAGGAGGAAAAATGCAAAGTATGCGATAGGAAGGAAAACACAGGGTTGAGTTCATGGCGTACATAAATGATTTTCATGCTGCCTTCTGAGAAAGAATGGCACTTTCTAACGCACAGCTACAAATTGCCTTTAGCAATTCTCGTTTAGGATCCCCCCCCCCCACGCCTGGGCTAGGATGTTCTGTAAACTAGGCTTACATGATGCCCTCGCCCAACTGAGAGGTTGTCAGACCTCAGCAACATAACATTATATTGGTTGTTGTTGTTTTATTTGTTGCAATGCTCTTGTTTTAAATTGTCCTTAGTCGCTCAGAGTTATGCACTGAGATGAGTAGCAACCTAAGTTCAATAAATCAATTGATCCGTTTTCTCAAAGAGCTATTGTGTTCACGGAAAATGTTTAGCCAGCCTGCAAAAGTTGGGGCTTGCCAGCAGCAGGATACAAAAGAAAATTCTGAATGGATGTTGCACATTACTATCTACTGAGCCCCCTGAGACCTCCACCTGGCTCCAATAATCCGTGTGCAGGTGCAATAAGAAACATCCAAGGGGAAGGAAAGGCTGTTTCCTCCTCTAATTGTGCTTACAGGCCTCTAAGTCATTACAAACCCACAGAAGTTCTTTATGCCTGAGTAAAGGCATTGTAAACACACAGCCAGCTTTTCCTTTGATTTTGCTTCTCTGCAATAGCTTCCACAGTCTTGAATGCAAGAGTGTAAGATGTAGCCAAGCAACATGAAGAAAGATTTCACTGCTCTTGCTGAAACTTACTGCCCAAACTAGCCATTGCTAAAGATTCACAATGCTGTTGTCCATATTCTATTTCCAAATTAAACTGCAGCTTTCATTTGGGACATATACTGCTTAAGAATTGTCCACTGGGCTTTTAGTCTGATTTAAAAATGTCAGTGAAATCCTTACATAATCCTATGACTGTTGAAATGAAATGGGAAATACAGGACCACATTCTGGTTTTCTCTTGCTCTTTCTGGTTTTCTTTCTAGAAGCAAGGCTGTCAAACTCATGGTCCATGGGCCAGATGCATCACACACTGGCTATGCCCACACCCGGTTTAGTGAAGGGGGGAAAATGTGATATGTCACATGGCGATGCCATGACAATGCAAGTTTCATACCCATGTTCTGGAGGAGTGAACATATGTAATGGTAAGACAACCATCACATCACTTTTTGTGCCAATTACAAGTGGTTGACTTATGACCACAATTGAGCCCAGAATTTATGTTGCTAAGTGAGAAATGTGTTTTCTCACAAAAAAGTGAATTTTGCCCTATTTCATGACATTTCTTGCCACGATTGTTAAGTGAATCACTGCAGTTGTTCAATGAGTAACATGGTTGTTAAGTGAATCTGATTTTCCCATTGACTTGTCACAGAAGGTCGCAACAAATAATCACATAACCCCAGGGACACTGCAACCATCATCAATATGAACCACTGAAGCATCCGGATGTAAATCACATGACCATAGGGATGCTGCAACGGTCATAAGTGCGAAAAATGGTCATAAGTCACACTATTTTCAGTCTGTTGTAACTTTGAACAGTCATGAAATAAACTGTTGTAAGTTGAGGACTAGATGTATCATCAGGGAAATATACAACATGATCTGCCAATTTATTGTCAAGGTTCCAACTAATAAACCCAAGCAAATCAGAACTCTGAGACTAGAAACCGCCTCAAAGATCTTATTATTGAGTACATCATATCAGCACTGCTTCAAAGGGAAACCAACTAAACCTTGGCCAAGGTTTTCAGTATAATTAAAATAGGAAATAACCCCGTTTCCAAGTGTCACAGGTCACATTGGCCAATTGGGTTAATTGGCAGGCTCTCCAGGCACTCCTTCCCCAACCTTATCAGTTGCCAGTAGAGATGACCTTGGTTTATTTATTTATTTATTTATTTATTTATTTAAATTTATGTACCGTCCCTCTCCCAAAAATGGACTCGGGGCGGTGTACAAACATCTAAAAAACAAATTAATAACAATTTAAAAACAAATTAAAAATAATTAAATGGGTGGTTTCTCATGAGAAAACTCTCTGTTGTGTCTAGTAAGGCTTTCCAATCTTTCCAATCTATACTATTTTTCTAGTGTATTGATGAAGAACAGTTGCATTACAAAGATAGTATTTATTATTTAGTATAATTTTACTGTACACTACACAGAGTGCCTCCCCAAGAGAGATGGATGATTCTAAACAGGAAGGAAGGAAGGAAGGAAGGAAGGAAATATTTCTTCAGATGCTATTGTAAAAATGAAAGAAAATATTCTTCATTGAATTGTTGAGTTGAAGAGATTTTTGAAATCATCTAGTCCCATGATGGCAAACCTATGGCACGGGTGCCACAGGTGGCACTCAGAGCCATCTTGCTGGGCACACAAGCTGTCAGCCAACTTATCTCCAGCTGAGCATGTGCATGCAACTGCATATGCATGCATGTGCAATTGCAGAGACCCAGCTGGTCTTTGGGCCTCCACTGTGCATGCGCGCAATTGCAGCAGGAAATCCAACTTGTCTTTGGAGCTCTCCTGCACATGCACATATGATTGCTCATGTGTGCATGAGTGCCTGCATGTAGTGCATGTGTATTGCACATGCAAAAGCTGCATGCATGCACAGATGGTGCAGTTGCACATACATTGTACGTGGAGGAGCCGCACACAAGTGCGGATGGCACGTGCAAAGCACGTATTTGTTGGCATTCAATAAGTAAAATGTTCGCCACCACTGATCTAATCCAATGCCTTGCTTTGTGCAGAATCCTCTAAAATCTCTGGCAGGATAGAAGCCACTGGAAAGGTGTTATACCATTTAAAACAGGGGTGAAATATGACTGGTTTTCCTACTGGTTCGGTGTGTGTGCATGCACGCCAATCATGCTGCAGCGCGGCGCTTTAAACAAGGTTTAGAAGCTCCAGAGGCAGCAGGGATCATCATGAAGGCTCCGCAGACACTCAAAACAGCTGATTTAGGTGAGTAAAAAAAATGGAGCACGTATAAGTAAGAATAGGGGCTCGGGTGGGTGCGCGGGGCCAATTTCAAACCTCTACTACCGGTTTTGCTGAACCGGCTAGAACCAGCTGAATTTCACCTCTGATTTAAAAAAGTCATACTAATAATCATTCCACTATTCTGACCACAATGTTTTTCCTTAAAGTAGTTTCTCCATATTTTCCCATCTTCAATTCTAAGATTTGAAATTTGTGACAGGAAATCTGAATATTAGAGGGTCTAATGATTTGGCTGTATAATGTGAAATAGAATAACCTAGGGATATAGGTAATGACAGCTGGAGAACTCATGAATCATGTCCCATTTGCACACGAAGGGCCATAAATGACTGATGAGATATTGCTGACAACAGTCAATCTTTCTCTTAATGACTGACTGCACCGTGGAAAGATTGTCAGACAACACTCTTTAAAAGAGACCAGACACCTTGGAGCTCATGACCAAGGAAAGCAAGTTTAACTTCCAGTTTAATAGCCAAGAGAGCTATAAATTCCTTGGCAGCAAGCCAGCACTCTCCTGATAAGCAGCAGCAAGCAAATACAAACAGAGAATTCAAAGCAGGAATATTTTTTTTTGCAAAAATCAAGTCCAAAAGGCTGGCTGGGGAATTCTGGGAGTTGAAGTCAATCTGTCTTAAAGCGATCAATGTTGGGAAACCCTGCTGTAAATCAGGGATCTCCAACCATGGCAACTTTATGACTTGTGGACTTCAACTCTGGCAGTTGAAGTCTATAAATCATAAAGTGGCCTAGGTTGGAGGCCTCTGTTCCAAATGATTGTGGCTTAGAAGAATTGCTTTTGGGCTCCATTTTGACTGTGACTTGCTGTGGAGACATAAGCCTTGTGGAAATGATGGAAAACAAGGAGCATAATGCTGCGTAATAGCTAGCATACATGCAACATGGTATTTCCAAGCAGGCTCTAACGGAGTCACTGACAACAAAAGGGGAAACTTCTTCTCAATAAGAAAAGAACTGGAAGAAAGATATTGAAGGGAACAATTAAGAAGGCCAAATGTCTGAAGGGTATTTAAACCACAGGAATAGAGGTTTAAATGGGATGTGTTCCACAATATAAGAAGTGGTCAATCAAGTCCAGGAAGAGGGCAGGGTAGTTTTTGAAATTTCCTTCACAAATGGAACTATTGTCTTAACGGGGACCTCAAAACAAAACACTATCAGAAAAAGATAATAAGGAACGCAGCAAAGGAAACTAAGGAGCATTGTGGACAAAAAGAAGCATTTTATTATATGCTGCACATTCCTTACCAGTAGGATGGTCCTTGGTAGTCAATAACAAAATTATAGTAAACATCAAAACTCAAATACTCCTTTCTGGTGAATTATCATCATCACAGAACTATCAGAAACAAATTATAACATTAGAACGATTGAAAAATAAAACACACAATTAGCCATAAAATCAGAAACAAAAAAAAAAAAACAGGTAACAAATAAATATAACTTCTACAAGGAAAAGCCTAACAAATAAGGACACATTTTGAGACTATTTTTTTAATAAAATACAAAGCTGACTAAATAGATTGAGGAAGGGAATTCCAAAATATTGATACTAGCATACCAAAAAGAACCCAATTCTGCTTGATTCCATGTTGGAACCTTCCCATTTCTATTTGTACTTCTATTTCTACAAGTGGAAAACTATCTATAGATCATAATCCATATGGAAGATGGGTTTGTTATTTGCAATAAAATATCTTTCTGACAGAAGCCAAGGCTGTTTAGCTGGCACATGCATAATATACTCCCACCACAATGACCCAGACAGGAACCTATCTATGACTTGGTACCTCTACCAAGGGTATCCCCTATTATAGAGCTTGTAACAATAATTAGTTAATAATAGTTTGTGGGTAACAGAAGCTATGTCAATCCTCAATAAACTTGGTAAATAATCCCCCCATAGACTTGGGTATCGTCAACACAGAGATGACACCCAGTCTTGTATCTTTAATAATGGCACCCAGCAGTCTCACAAAGATATTAAATTAACTGATTTAATCTTGTTGCGCTCCACAGCCTAATGACCACCGAATGCCATAATCCCAAGATAGGAGTGCAACCACAGCAAAGCAGAAGATCAATAAGTACCTCTTGAAATATCTTATTCCCATGCTATGGCAGGGTCAGCTTATCAACAAGACCATCTCTGTTTGGGTCGATCCATGGCATCTTCAGAGACAATGATCACATATCTCTCGAAATATATTCAATGCAAAAACAAACTAAAGAAGTGGTTGGGTTGTTAAGTGGCTAAGATTAAAAGTGGCTTCTAACCATGGGCTGTCAGACTTCTAAATGCAACATAACACCACAACTAGACTTAATATGACACGCTTCCAATGCCAGTGCAACATGCAATATGAACATACCAGTGGCACAGTGGTTAGAGTGCAGAACTGCAGTAGTGCAGTACTTCTGCTGACTGCCGATTCAAATCCCACCAGACTCAAAATTGACTCAGCCTTCCATCCTTCTGAGGTGGTTAAAATGAGGACCCAGATTGTTGGGGGCAATATGCTGACTCTGTAA
>JAEANM010013332.1:0-14439 GCA_017656035.1 Myanophis thanlyinensis | reverse complement strand
TAATAATAATAAGCATTTATCTATGGGTATAGTGAATTTTCTCCCAATCCAGCTTCAAGAGAAGCCAAGTAGATGTAAGGGGCCCATAAATTCTCTGTTTGAAAACAAAATGTCTTAAGAGGCAAAGCTTCTGAACTGGGAGATGAGGCTTTTCTTCCCCACTGCTAACATTCCCCTCCCCCCCCTTTTGCTTCTGTTCGCAGACCCAAGGAATCACCATGTGGTCCCGCTTCTTGAGAACAGTTCCTGAAGGCCAAGGCTGTCAGATTTCCATCCTAATAAAACAGTGACGATGAGAAACTGTTGGTATTTTTATCTGAGAAAGGAACTTTGAATGGATTTGCCATGGTGACATGAAAAAGGACCAGGATGGATAATGGACTGTCACAGGGGCAATTCCATACATGTATGGCCTCTTTGTGAAACCATCTCCAGTCTTTCCTGAGCTGAGACCTGGAGGGAGGGAGGGGGGAAGGGTGGGTGGGGTGGGGAAGGAACCTGAAAACTCTTTTCCAAAGCAAGGATGAGTTTAGTAAGGATCCGGAGGAGCTTCCGGCAGGTATCTCCTCAAGTCGTGCTCTTCTTGCTCTTTGCCTTCTGCCTGCTCAGTGTTTTTGTCTCCGCATATTATTTATATGGGTGGAAGAGGGGACTGGAACCCTCTGGGGATATCCCCAGCCCAGACTGCGATGAACCGAAGATTGCTCCTTCACGCCTGCTACCAATAAAACCCATCAAAGTGGTAGATTCTTCTCGGACTGACCCCTTGGTCCTTGTGTTCGTGGAAAGCCTTTACTCTCAACTGGGACAGGAGATTGTGGCCATCTTGGAATCTAGTCGTTTCAAATATCTGACAGAGATCGCTCCGGGGAAAGGAGACATGCCTACATTGACTGACAAGGACCGAGGGCGCTTTGCCCTTATCATCTATGAGAACATCCTGAAGTATGTGAACCTGGATGCCTGGAATCGTGAGCTGTTGGACAAGTACTGCGTAGAGTACGGCGTAGGCATCATTGGCTTTTTCAAGGTATTTCAAATTTGAAAAAAGTGTTTACTAAAATGATGGGAAGAGGAGAAGTGATACACTGACTTCTGGAGATAAGATTTGAGCAACAGTGAAAAGCAGAATAGTATATGTTAGCCTTACTCCTATTGCACAATGAAGTTTCAAAGTTATGAAATTTCAGGTTGTAGTTCCCTTTCCTGATCTCTTGAGAGATGACTCTTCGTTAATATTCCCCAAGGTCTATTTCTGCTTCTCTGCAAAAAAGAAAGTGAACTGAGTATTTAAGTATCATTTATTTTTTGACGTGCAATTTTTTTTGTTTGTCTTTACATCTCAGAGCCAGAGAAATGCTTCACATCTGAGATTTTAAGAAGGCCAGAGGCCATATACTTACTGTATGTACAAAATGTCCTGAAATTAGTTTACTTCACATTTTATGCATAAAATTAGACGGTAATACAAAGTCAGTGTAAGAAAGCTTTATCTTAGTAGATGTCTCCATAGTTGCTGACCTGAATCATTTATTTTCTTAGCATGGTTATGGTTGCTGGGAAGAGTGGGAATCTGTGAGTCCAAGAGGGCAGCCAAATTGCTCACTGGCTAGATTAGGGAAGTCATCCCCAGGCAGAATTAAAGATGGAGATTTTCCAGAACCATGGACCCTAAAAACCCATACCCACTCAATTTTGCCAAGGTTGGAATAAAGTCTGTCCTCCTCTATCCAGACCCTCACAAGCTCCAGGTACTGGGAAAGGATCTTGATGGCATTACTCGATTAGCCAAGGCAGAGATCTACAGCTGAGTACCATCAGCATACAATTCAATTCAATCCTTCATTGTCAATGCACAACATATAGATGACCTCCCCCAGCTGCTTCATGTGAATATTAAACGCAACCCTGAGAATACCCCAAAGCAGAAGCCTGTAGCTCAACCTTTCCCAACACCAACTGGAATCGACCCCTAGAGAAAAAAAGCCAACCCCCATAGCACCGTGAGCTCCATTTCTAGAAGGATATAATGATCAATGGTATCAAAGGCCACTGAAAGGTTAAGGAGATACAAGATAAATGTAGTACCCCTGTCCAGGGCCCACCAAAAGTTATTGCCAAACATAACCAATGCCATATCAGTGCTATGGCTTGGACTGAATCCTGACCAGATAATCTCTCTTTTTTTTTTTTTTTTTTTTTTCCTAAAGCCCTCTGGAGTTGTGAGCCAACCATCTTCTCAGTATCCTTTCCCCAAAAATTCCAGCTGGTTTTATGTCTAAGGTGGAACTAGAACTCTCAATTTCCCAGTTTTTAACCTGGTTCCTAATCAGTACTTCATTTGATCTTAACTAAGCTGCTGTGATGTGGCCTGAATATCATAATAAAGGTTTTGATCACTATGCCAAATTGGTTGTCTGGAAGGTGTTTAGGTCACAGGATTTACCCTGGTTGAGTACATGTAGGCAAAATCTCTCTCCCTCTCCCTCTCCCTCTCCCTCTCCCTATACATATGAACAGTGCTTTTTGAAACATATTTTTTTTAGTTCTGTAGGCCTTCCATTGAGAGCCTATATTTGTCCCCTGAAAGCCATTTTGGGGAGCCTGGGTTAAGAGTAAAAGAGGACAGTAATGTGCAAAGGGCATATTTTGACTTAATCTTAGAACAAGTTTCTTAGGTCACTTATTTGATTCACACACACACACACACGATTTTGAATCAAGGGCAGTGCCATTATTTATTTTGCATTAGCTTAATGGCAGAGACATGTAGCCAGATGCTATGAGCAGCTCTGGACTCTGTGAGGAATTAAATGAACCGTCATAAATTTAAATCCTGACATTTTATAATTCTCAGAGTGCATGAGCACTGGATTCTTGCTCTCTGCAGCAAATCTTGAAACAAGTAACCTATTCATTTCTTATTAGGTTGCTTGTGTCTGTTCAGAGAAAAATGCCATCTGGAGTTTGAATGCTAGAGAGCAGATCCTCCCTACCCGCCCCACCCCCAGATTTGTTGTTTTGCCATACTCAGTGTCACGTGGAAGCGCCTTCAGGATTTCTGTTCTCGGGGCTCTCCTTCCCTTCAGTCTGCTGATATTTAAATTAGAGATAAGTAATGACTAGAGTCCATTCTTCCCCTTTTATAACAGGCAGTTCAAAGAAGATTTTTTTTTTTAAATATGGTGACACTTGTAAAATAATTAGTTTATACAATTAACTAGGCCAACCCACTGCACAGGGTTGTTGTGGGAAAACAGGAAGCAGACAAAGTATTCTGTATGCTTGTTGCCTTGAGCTGTATATAATCTGGATTTTTCTTCTAAGAAGAGAACTTTGTGTTAAAGTTGATAATAAACTGTTCCATATTCTGTTACAAACTGGCTCCTATGGTTGTTGAAATGCATATACTAATGACATTCTTATGATTTGACTGAAGATGGTAAACGTGTTGGCTGTTTTAGGAATATAATTTATACCTTACTCAAGAGCCAAAATCTCTGTGCTTCTAAAAGACGGGTCTGGGTGGGGTAATAAGTAAAATGATTTCAACTGTATTTAAATTAAACTAAATCAAAATTAAAGTTACAATAGTCTCAAAGGTGCTTTTTCAAAAGGCAAACTCGACTTATTTTGCCCTGAGGAAGAGGAACAAGAAGTTTAGCTTCTCTTTCGAGAAGCTGCATCGGTACTGACAGGAAGGTGGGGGACAATGGAAGCAAAGTCCACTTTCCGGATAGAGAGGACCTTTGGCTTGAAAGAAGGGTAAAAGAGGCCACTTGTGTTAACAGTGAGCAGCCATCTCTCAACAAATGGGGAGGGATAAGACACAACCTACCTCCTACCTTCTATGCAGCATGCAGAAGATACCACCCCCATTGGCACTTGGGTACAGATGACCCTGAGGGTCCTGTTTGGTCTCAAGCGCTCTCAGGGATGGCTGCCTGCCAACAACCAGATGATGGCAAAGAAATATTATCTTTCCAACCCCCCAATCCTGTCAGAAATAATCCTTCCATTCCCCCCACCATCCTGCCAGAACCGAAGAAGCTTCTCGGATAAGAAGCGAAAAGTATTATTATTATTATTATTATTCCTCAGAGAAAAAAACAGTCCAGTTGCCTTTTGAAGCAGCACCTTTGAGGCAACTGTGACCTGAATGACTCAGCATAACCACAGACATAAAGTTAACAGTAGTAAGGTCAGCCTCCATGCCCTGTAATAACTTTCCCTACCAGTTTATATTACAAACAAGAATTCAGCTGTGGCTTCTGGATGCTGCATGAAAGCTTTTGAATGGAGAAGCTTTTGAATTATACATCTCTGCTCAAAGTGTTTGGTGCCCTTTGGCCTTTTAGTCCTGAGATTGGACTTGCCAAGCAACTAGGACACATTGTGCTTTCTGAAGAGTAACACAGAGAAGGTTATCTCCCTGATGGTAAACTGAAATTCTCTTCTCTTGCCCTTGTTTTTACTGTCGCCTGACAACTTCTAGTCTGAAGTTGTCATTCAGTGATTGTGATCTCTTTACAGGCGAACGAGAACAGCTTACTGAGTGCTCAGCTGAAAGGTTTCCCCCTTTTTCTCCACTCCAACCTTGCACTGAAGGACTGCAGCATCAATCCCAAATCACCGCTGCTGTACATCACGCGGCCCAGCGAGGTGGACAAAGGACTTCTTCCAGGGGAGGACTGGACCGTCTTCCAGTCAAACCATTCCACATATGAACCAGTCCTCCTTGCTAAAACCAAGTCAGCTGAATCCATCCCACACATGAGCATTGATGCCGCACTCCATACCACAGTCGTACAAGACTTGGGTCTCCATGATGGCATCCAGAGAGTCCTTTTTGGCAACAATCTCAACTTTTGGCTACACAAACTGGTCTTTGTGGATGCTGTTTCATTCCTGACTGGAAAGAGGCTTTCACTTCCCCTTGACCGTTACATCTTGGTAGACATTGATGATATCTTTGTTGGCAAGGAAGGCACACGAATGAAGGTGGATGATGTCAAGGTAATTGTTCTTAAGACAACTAGGCATATTGCTTTTTGGTGTGGGCGTGGCCAGGGTAAGCATGGCCAACTCGACGTCACTTGTGTTGGGGCACCTGTGGTGGCCAGAACGCTCTGCCAGAGAAAACGGGCTTCCGAGTTTCATTTTCAGCTGTGATGGCATCCTGCAACCCTCTGCCAGAGAAAACGTAGTTCGGGAAGGCTGTGGGGGGGTGGGGTCTGTTTTTGCTTTCACTGTTTCCAAGGTGGCCCTGCAGGCCAGATCTAAGCAACCTCTGGGCCAGATCCGGCCCCCAAGTCTTCAGTTTGACACACCTGCGCTAACATGAAACACTTTGCATAAAACGGGAAAGTTCTGTATGTGAGGTGCTAGACAATTTTTTGACATTTTATGAAAAATACAATTTCTCTTGAAAGGAATTTGTTTGAGGCGAGTATTTTATAAACAACTGACCAGTAAATTCTGATCTTGGTCAAATGTTAATTACCAAAGGGATGGGGAGATGGGGGAACCTTTGAGCAGTATAGCAGACATTGCTAGTTACAGCAAGATGTTTCTAAAAAGTTTTATTTCATGTCATTAGCTACTTTTAGAAGAACAGCAAGGAAAAACATAAATCATACAGTACGCCCAGAATTACCCTGTGGTAAAATGGGAAGATAATAAATTTGATAAATACAATAAATGCAATATTCCAAGTGAGGTCTTACCAAGGCATTATAAAGTGGTACTAACACTTCACATGGTCTTGATTCTATCCCTCTGTTGATTCAGCCTAGGATTGTGTTGGCTTTTTTGGCAGCTGCAGCACACTGCTGGCTCATATTTAAGTGATTGTCCACTAGGACTCCCAGATCCTTCTTACAATTAACTATTACTGAGCCAGGTACCACCTAGTTCAAATACCTTTGCAGGTTATATAGATCTAATCTTTTTTTGTAAGCTACTCTTTTAAATTCTCTTTTCTCCATCCTGTAGGCTTTGTTTGATACTCAGAATGAACTACGTACCCACATCCCAAATTTCACCTTCAATCTGGGCTACTCAGGGAAATTTTTCCACACAGGTAAGTAAGAATACAGTTATGAATGTTTTCCTTCTAGCCACTCAAACCTTTTATTCTCCGTGACTGGTGAAAATTTATTTACTGTAACTTGAATATGCAAGTATCTTAAGGCAAAAGGGGCAACTCTAAGATCCTGAAGTCCTCCAAATGTAATCTACAACTCCAGGCATCCTTTTACAATGACTTAAAGTTGCTGAGATTTGTACTTTATAAACCATCTGAAATGCCACAGGATCTCACCTCTGCATTATGTTCTGGACATGGAAATGATAGTGTTGCGTGTTTGGTTAATAAAGAAGATGTTTTTTTCTATTCTTTTCTACTTGGGGGAGATCCAAGGTTTTGGGGTTAACTTAATCCATGCAGTGTACTCCATTTAATGCTGCTCAGTGTAGAAGCTGTCAGATTGCATGGTATGATTTTTTTAAAGCTCTGCCTTCATTTGTGGCTTAAACATTGTTTAGTGACGATGATGGTGCTTCGGTCCTGGTAGGTACAGATGCAGAGGACGAGGGAGATGACCTTCTGCTCTCTTATGTGAAGGAGTTTTGGTGGTTCCCCCACATGTGGAGTCACATGCAGCCTCACCTGTTTCACAATCAATCTGTGTTGGCAGACCAAATGGCCATGAACAAGAAATTTGCCATGGTAAGTAAGATGCTGTCCAGATACTGCTGGAGTGAGGAGGGTGAGCTTTATGAAAAACAGAGGATAGTGTGACCATGTAGAATTATTAGTTTACTTATTATTTACTTCTCATCTAGAAGCAGTGGCTATAACAAGTTTATCATTACAAAATGAAACAGGAATTGCCAGAATAGTGTGACTGTACATTAAACCACTAAAATGAGAAAGTCTTTAAATATGATGGATTTGTAATCAATTGAATAATTATTTCTGGTAATACAATCCGAAGCATTGCATATGCAAAGAGTGGAAGGTTTGACTTAACAGATGTTTCAATTCATGGCGCTCCTAGTAATTGCCAAATTGTGTGCTGCTATTTTTATCCTTGTGGTGTCTCCTGTAGCTACTGATCTGCAGCTGCATTTTTTAAAAAAAACTTTTCACGTATGCTAAAAACAAATAATGGTTCCTATGATACCAACCAAATATCTGTTCAATACATGGTTCCAATAAATAGCATATTGTTGCCCACAAGAGTCTCTTTTAAATTTAAATTGGGATTTTGTTACTGAGGAACTATTCTCCTGAAAACTTAATACTACCGTATCTCCAGAACCACATTGAAGGTTGGTTGTGTTGCATATGAGCTCTCAATGCAGGGGTTGCCTGGAACATTCCTTTTCCTAGTAAGTGACAAATACAGAGACAAATAAAAATACACACAGAGACAAATAGTGCTCCCAGTATCTTTAAGTGGCTCAGTTCCACATTAGCATTTTTTTCTAGTTTAGTAGTGATTCGTTCCTGGTGCTCCCAAATTTTTCCTAATGTACCGTTCTCTTTTTTGTTGTTGTTCTAATTATAATATTAAATATATTCATGTCATCCATCACATCCAGATGCAGCTGTGTTGGAATGTGCACCTGTAGCAGCATAGGGGGAGGATCTGGCCAATTTAGAGCTTTCTCAGAGAGAGGCCCAGACCAAGAGACTGCATGACCCAAAACTGGAAGGAAGAGTCAGGAAGAGATTCAGGGTAACATCACCCTAGAATCTCCCAAGATATATCTAGTATCTTAAAAAAATTATAGCTTTAATTTGGCGAGATTCGGTCCGCTACATGTATGCAAATAAAGGATTGAACTTGATTGGATCTTGCTGTGTTGTCTCTGACATTAGGAAGTGTATGTTAAAATACTACTATACTACCTTCAGTTGAAAAATAACCTAAACACAGTTTATTCAATCAGTTTTCAGTTCCAATGCTTTTTGCTAGATAATTCCCAACATCTTTCAGCACAGTACTTACCTGACCTTGTGAAATTACTTTCTTTTTTAAAAGAGCCTGCAAAAGATACTTCTTAGGGGTATGAAGTTTTGGAAGTGTTATTCACACTATTACATTAATTAACAAAAGCTCAATTAAAAGAGAGAGAAAAACAAAGCGTAATATTGTAATTTTGCAGAAGGTGCTTCTTAAACTGCAGGTTGTCCTCGGGTTACAATGACAGTTGGGATTGGGATTGCTATTGTTAAGCCATAAAGTCATAAAGCATAAACCACATCACTTAGAGCACGGGTGTCAAACTTGCGGTGTCCTGTTGTGGAGCTGGGGGGCGTGGCCTGCACGTGACGCAACTGACCTGTGGACCACCAGTTTGACACCCCTGACTTAGAGAGACAACAATCCCTATTGCTGTTGTTACCCCAAGAGACGCAGGTCGTTAAGTAGGAAGTGATAGCACTCCCAGATAAGGAGCATGGGTTGCTGCAGGGATGGGGGGGGGGGGAATTGCTGGGAAGGTGCATGAGAGTTGGAGGTAAGGTGAGGCCCAGTGTAGGCCGCACATCAATGCAAGAAAACCTCCACTGATGAAGTGCCCACAATTTCTGAAGGCAAGCTGTTCCACTGGTAAATTGTCCTCACGGTTAGGAAGTTTCTCCTTTATTCCAGATTGCTTCTCTCTTTGATTAGTTTCCAGCCATTGTTTCTTGCCCTCCCATGCTTTGGAGAATAATTTGACCCCCTCTTCTTTGTGACAGCCCCTCATGAGCACAGGAAGACTGGGGGGCATTTACCAGAGTGACTAGCAGCCGGGTTCCCTATTCATGGGAAGTCAGCAGTGAAGGTCGCAAATTGCAATCATGTGACCATGGGATGTTGCAACTATCAGCATCTGGTTGCCAAGTGCCCAGATTGTGATTTTGTGACACGTGGGCACTGTGATGCCACACCTTTGAGGACTGATTGTAACTACCATTTGTTCTGCATTGCCGCAACTTTGGACAGTTGTTGAACAAGTGGTCAGTAACTGAGGACTATACAGACTGTAATCCAATACTCTAAATTGTTGTCTGGGAATTGTTCATATTCTATAGCATTGGGTTTTTTTAAACTGCTGTTTTATTCAAATGTGTTTTAACAGCATTTCTTCATTTCCATAAAATAATTGTTCAGATGTGAAGTAGAATATTTTCCTGTTCAGCAGGGTAGAAATTTAGTATTTGTTCACTTAACTATCTCCTGAAAAATTGTGAAGCATGATGATTAAAAGTCATCAGGCCAGTTCTGTACAAAACCTGCTTTAAATTGGGCATAAAGCCTGCAGAAAAACAGGAAACAATAAGACTTATGTAATGCTAGCTACTTAATCCACTCCCTGGTCTGATTAATTCAGCAAGAGCAAAAAATACACTTTGAACTACGTCTTAAAGTAGAATTCCGTTTGGATTGTATAGACTAAGATAAAGAAATAAAAATGAATGTCCGGCTCTTCTCATTTGCAGTGCAATTATTTCATTACAATTCCTTCGTTAGCACTAGAGGATAACATTTATGAATGCCTTTTCTTAGGAACATGGCATCCCCACAGATATGGGCTATGCAGTGGCCCCCCATCATTCAGGGGTGTACCCAGTCCATGTGCAACTCTATGAGGCCTGGAAACAGGTGTGGGGGATCAAAGTAACAAGCACCGAAGAATATCCTCATCTCAAACCAGCCCGCTACCGAAGAGGATTTATTCACAGTGGAATCATGGTCAGTAGAAAACAGATCAATCTGTGAACTATGGTGATAAACGAAAACAGCTTGCTTTCTCCCCTCCATGGTTGTTTTCTTTCTTTCTTTCTTTCTTTCATTCATTTCTAAACCGCCACTCTCCCAAGAAGGGACTCGGGGCGGTGTACAACCATCTAAAAACAAGGTAGTGACCGACAACAATTAAAAACAGATTAAAAATTTAAAATTAAGTGGTTAGAAATTATAAAATTATAAAAATTTAAAATTTAAAAAATTTAAAAAACCAATTAACCACAAAATTAATGCTAGGCCAGACCGGCCTGTTGAAACAAATGGGTCTTTAATGCACGCTGGAAGGTCCGCATGTCTGTGATGGTCTGGATCTCCGGGGGCAATTTGTTCCAAAGGGAGGGTGCCCCCACAGAGAAGGCTCGAACCCTCGGGGCTGCCAGATGACAACGTCCAGGCAATGGAACCCCAAGGAGGCCCGCCCTGTGGGAATGCACTGGCCAGTGGGAGGCTGATGGTGGCAACAGGCGGTCCCGTAAGTACCCGGGTCCCAAGCCATGGAGCGCTTTAAAGGTAAGAACCAACACCTTGAATTGCACCTGGAAGGCCACAGGGAGCCAGTGTAGATCACTCAGGAGAGGTGTAATATGGGAGCTCCGAGGAGCCCCCAAAATCACCTGCGCAGCTGCACTCTGCACCAACTGCAGCCTCCAGATGCTCTTCAAGGGGATGCCCCATGTAGAGAGCATTGCCATAGTCAAGGAGTGAGATAACGAGGGCAGAAGTGACTGTGCGAAGTATTAATATTTATAGAATACTAAACATAAATCAAGGAATAAACCCTTTATACTACAAATTGGTCATGATAGAAAGTTAGAAAATAGTTTTTTCAAAATTACTTTTCCTTTGTTCTTTTTTAATACGCAAACACAATAATAAGTAATAATATAGTGGAATCCTGGTATTAAGATAAAAGCCTGTGAAGCACCGGGAAATTTGGAAATTCAAATGGTTCAAATGAGTATAAAGATTTATTGCAAGCTTAAACTCTCTACAAGAATCTGACCAACTAGCGATCAAGGGAAATGAGCAGGAGATAAGACAGATATTCAAGGTAGGCTGGACTTAGGTCTCTTGTGGGTGTGCAGGGACTCGTGATTTAAGACATGTTTGATCCCTCTCTTGGGCTCAGCCTAGTAGCTACAAAACCTTTATTATATACTGTAACAATCAATTTAACAAGTTTTGCAGTTATTTATCAGTGCAATGGTCAGCTCTAGATGTAAAATTTAAGCAAATTTATGTTATTAATATTTTTTTTAGAAAACATTAATATTGACATACCTTTTTTCTCAGTTTAAATTATCTAAATCATCAGCATTAATCTCTAGTCAATACTATATAAATACCAAAATAATATACCACTTGTGTTTTATAATCTAATAAAACTATATTAGTAAAACATAAAAAAGAATAAGCTTAAACCATAATAAATGGTTTGTTTAATTTTGGGTTTCAATATTATGTATTTCTGATTTCATAAAAATAATCTGACTGAGGACCACAGTTAAAGTTCATTATCATTAACTATTTTTAACTTTTAACACACACATATGTGTGTGTGTGTTTATCCACCTACACTATACTATTTCTGAATACAGTTTAAAGTAGTTTACATGATTTTTCCCCCTTTAACCCATCTGTCAGTGAATGACCAAATTTAAAAAAAAACCAGATTTGATAATTCTTTAATGAATTCTTGGACAGAATTTTCCAACAGGTCTGTATTGTAAGACCCTCTACAAGGCTGCAACAGTAGACTCCTGTAGGAAAGGCAGTTAGTGTCCCAAAGTCACTTAGGACTTTATGAAATAAAAATATTATCTGGAATTATGCCGAAAAGCAAATTGGCAGCCATATGTAACAGGCACAAAATTAGCTGAATATGCACCTGTTTCTAACCCTTGATGCAAGCTGGACAGCTGTGTGCTACCAGTTTGGGTTTCTGAGTACTCTCAGAAAGACACTCTCACGTAGAGTGAATTGCAGCGTGGAAATCAGTAAACGCTATGGGCAGTCAGGACTGAGGTAAATAGAACATTCTGTCCTCTACCACTGGTGTGGGCAGTGGGCGGGGGAGCTGCAGTTGGAAAACAACATCCAGCAGCCACAGCTTTTAACTGCTTTTCAGAAAAATAAGTACCTGGGCCAAGTTGTTGCCAAGGCTTTTACCTAATTAGAAGGATTTACAGAGGTTCTCTGGTTTAATGGAGGTGTATTTCTTATAAAAAGATGCCATTCATCACTAGAATGATGAACATACTGTCTGGATTCATTTTCAGCCTTTTTTTAAACGTAGCCCCTTACCTGTAGCTTCCAAACATGTTTTAAGGCAGAGAGATGCTCTTCATTTCTTATGTATGTAGGTAGGTCCTATTTTCCCATCGTGTGATTCCTAAAACACAACAAAAAGGTAAAAAAAAAAATAGCAAGCAAAAGAAATTAAAGGCAGGAGATATGAGGCAAAAAAGAACAAACAAGTCTATTTTACAATACCATTCACTATACCCCTGAAAACCTTCCTATTACATCCTTGGCTTGACAACCACAATTAAGCCCAACATTTCTGTTGCTAAATGAGACATTTGTTAAGTGAATTTTGCCCCATTTTATGACTGTTCTTGCCACAGTTGTTAAATGAATCACTGAGGTTGTTAAATGAATAACATGGTTGTTAAGTGAATCTGGCTTCTCCTTTGACTTTGTTTGTCAGAAGGTTGCAAAAAGTGATCACATGATCCCAGGACACTGTAATTGTTTGTGCAATATGAGTCAGTTGTCAAGCAACTTGAAGGTTAGGGATTTTTTAAAATGTAGTTTGAAGTTTCATACAGGTTTCAAACACTTTTTTGTCCAGAATTACCTCTAGAAAATTGTCTTCATAATGAACAACCTCGTATTTATAGTATGATATTGGCTGATGATTGTTTCAGTTACATCTGAGTTTGAATAATACTAATAAATACTTTATGAAAAGCAAAGAAGATAATACTACTTTAAGGAATAGTAGGTATTAAAGATGGGAAGTTGTGTGCATTGTAAAAAGTCTTTGATAAAGAAATGGGGAAGGGGGTATTCAGGATAATCCAGATTCTAAGAAGTTTGTAACTAAGAGTTTTAATTAGAAAATAGCATAGTTAAAACAAGAGATGGGCAAGCTTGCCTTCTAAGAAAGGAAAAGGATATATGGAGCATTTCATATTACTTATTCAAGGAAATTCTATTTACAAAATCATTGGTACATGAGTTTTGAACTCATGAGTTTTGCATGTTTTTGAGCAGTGTAAAGCTGTTTTAGGTAAATATAAGCTAATTGCACGTGTTAGAAATTTTACAAAATTTCAAGAACATGCTTTGGACATTTTTAATATGGGTTATCTTAAAAGAAGATTTCTATTTAGCTACATTGCCAATTAGAATTTTGTAACTACACTTTGAGAATCATCTGGAGGGGGGAAGGGAGAGGGAAAGAGGGAGGGAGGGAGAGAGACAGAGACAGAGACAGAGAGACAGAGACTTTACAATAAAAATTAAAACAAAACTTAGCTGGAACAGATAGTCCTAGGACCTAAAGAATCCTTTACAATTTCCAGATGCCTGGCCTTTAAAATAATTCCTAGTAACCCTATTAGACAAAAATGGGCTTAATCATTTGGTGAACTTTCCCCATGGACTGCAATGCATACCGTTAACAAAAGTTTCTGATGGCCATCGGTGATTGTTTCTTTTTCCTGAGATAGCCTAATCAGCTTGAAAGGAGCAGCTGCTGTGTACTTTGCCTTTGTTCTGAGATTCGTGAAAAAAACATAAAATGAACATAGGAAGAGATTTTTCTCCCTTGGGAAAGAAGGAAGTGGAACAAAGTTTCTTCTTTCTGTTGTCCTCACCCTGCATCCAAAATGCATACAACTAGATGCAGATTGTACCGTTTGTCTCAGCATGTGCATTTAGTCTCTTGGCAACATTTGAAGTAAGCCAGGCTACAATAGGCCAAGCAAATGGTCTCAGTTATGTCATTTAATTTCTTCAGTGTCGACTGCAACAGTGTCTTAATAGGAGCACAGGATAGAACTTGCTTCATAGCATCAGGATACTGCATAGGGTATCCTAAATTAGGTTAAGGAGGCAAACTGTGCAGACCCAGCATGACAGGACTTATATCAAGGCAAAATAAAACAAAACAGTATTTCAGCATAGTAGTATTTCAGCACAGCTTACAATATAGAGGGAAACTTTAAAAATCGTGCATAAACAGAGAACCTCAGCAGTTGAAAGATACCCCAAGGCTTTTTGGTTCTTCTTAAATTAGATAAATAATGATTTTTTTAAAAAAAAGCATATTTGTATTTATGATCAACTTCAACATCAGAGGCTTTCTGTACTCTAGTGTTCCGTTTGAAGCATAATGAAGCATATTTTAGTCTGATACATTTGACATAAATCAGATACCAGGAACTCTGATTTTCCATTTAGCTTATCTTTCTCCCGTGTGGGGATAGGAATTGGGACATTGTTGTTTTCTGGAACAGATTGGAAATTATTCTTTCATTTAAAGTTGAGAGGTACTAAAATAGGTAGGCAGTTTGCCTTGGTTTGAGCTGATAGACTTGAAGGTGTGTGTGTGTCTGTGTGTGAGAGA
>JAEANM010013331.1:0-14440 GCA_017656035.1 Myanophis thanlyinensis | reverse complement strand
TTACACTTACACCTCACAATGTTTCCTCCATTTTATTTAGGTTGCCTTGCCCAGGGATTCTGGGATTTGAAGTCCACTAGTCATAAAAGAGCCACAATTGCCCACCCCTGCACTAAGCAGTTAAGGGAATGGAAAGCTATCATATCCATGCAGGCTTCTCAATACTTTAGAGCAGGGGTCTTCAAACTTGGCAATTTTGTGACTTGTGGACTTCAACTCGAGATGGCTGAGGGATTCTGGGAGTTGAAGTCCACAAGTCACAAAATTGCCAAGTTTGAAGACCCCTGCTCTAGGGGGAAAAGGATATCCCAAACCAGAGCTGAAGTATCAGTGTGTGCATGTCTGTGCATGTCTGGATGTGGATGGGGTCTGTTTACAATAGACCCCATTCCACAATTCCAGTGAAGGCAGCTAATGGAAAGAAGACTTTTTTTCCTTACATGTGCACATTTGCATATTTTTAACATACTTTGGAATGTTCAAGTGGCAAAATAAACCCCATTGTGGCAGTTAAACTTACCCCCGCTTGTTTTGTTTAAAATTAAATAAGGATATTTTAAGTTCCTTCCTTCTTTATACCCCAATAGAAGTATCAACAACATGCTGTGCCAATGTGTGAGTACGACAGTTGTAACTAGCTTCCTTGCAAGTGGTGGAAATAACATGGTGGATAAGCTGGAGGAAACCACAATATCTTTAACACGTCAACATTCATTTTTACTAGATGTTCCTTAAAAAAATACCATCAGTTGGCCAGATACCCCTGGATTCCCAACAACAACAAAAAATATCCATGGATTTTAGAGGGAGCATATAAAGGTACAAAGAAACTCACATACAGAAAAAGTCAAATGGGCTTTCTTATTGTATGTATTGAGATCTACAGTATCCAAGCATAGGAATTTATCTTTGGAGGTAGAGATCAGTGGGAAAACTTAGGCAGCAGTTAGACAAAGTGATAATGGCACACAAGGGCTACAGATGTGGGACACCTTAGACCTATCTTTGAAATCATATTTACAATCCCATTTGTTGTAATGATTCTTAAAAAAATATGCAAGCCATAATCAAGCCACTCTGAAATAGCAAAAGCATACATTGAAAAATGTCATTAAAAACAATAAAAAGTATCTTATTTGAGTAAGATACACAGCATGTACCTGGAATATGTTTAGCCCATCCAATAATGACTACCAGTTCTCTGTCTGCCAAATCACAAAGTGTGGTGAGAGCCTTGATGTCACTGTCAGGCACAGTGGGATCAGGCATGGCATAGATCTTCTCTGGTTCAGCCACCAGCAAATGGGAGACAATCTTGTTATCTGTAAAGACAGATAAAACATAGGTTACTCTACTTTTGTAACAACCACAACTGCTAATGTAACAAAATGGGAATTTACTCCCTCCTTACAGTAAAAGATCTGGGTAGTTTTGTGGATAACAAATTGAACAAGAATCAAGAACATAATGAAGTTGCAGCAAAAGTAAATCCAGTCTAAAGAGTGGGATTATGAAGATGGAAAGAATAGAAAGAAGATGTTGCAATTCTATCGATGAAACAAATAACTTGGGACTTATGCAATATATATGCAGTCCTTCCATCTTCCTACTCAAATGTAAGAGCCGTGGTGGCTCAGTGGATAGAATGCAGTACTGCAAGCTACTTCTGATATCTGCCGGCTGCCTGCAATTTGGCAATTCGAATCTCACCAGGCTCAAGGTTGACTCAGCTTTCCATCCATCTGAGGTCAGTAAAATGGGGGAAATATGCTGACTCTTAAACCACTTAGAGAGAGCTGTAAAAGCACTGTGAAGCAGTATATAAGTCTAATTGCTATTGCTATTGCTATGCAACACTGCCCATCAGTAAGAGAGAAAGGTTGCTTGTCAACAAAAGTCAATGTAAGAATTAAAATTGTGATGACTGAATTAAAAAAATCAGAATTTTTAACTGGAAGCTCATCCAAGAATATTCTAAGAACATGTTGATCTAGGAAATGTTACCACCACATTAGGATGGACCTAACAACACTTATATTCAAGATAATGTAGTGTATTTGAAACATTTGAAATTAAAGGTACTTCTCAACTTATGACCATTTCTGTTGTTAAGTGAAATATTTGTTAATTTTGTCGCCTTTCTTGCTACAGTTGCTAAGTTAGTGTCACGGTTGTTAAATGAATCTGGTTTTCCAATTGACTTCACTTGTAAGAAGGTTGCAAAAAGGGATCACGTGACCCTGGGAGCTGCAACCATCATAAATATGAGTCAGTTGCAACCATCTGAATTTTAATCATTTGACCATGGGGATGATGAAACGGTCATAATTATGAAAAATGGTCATAAGCCACCTTTTTTCAGTGCTGTTGTAACTTTGAACAATGGACTGTTGTAAGTTGAGGATTACTTTATACAGTTTTCCATATGGAAAAAGAGTGACAAGGATAAATCAGATAAAAATGAAAATGCCGAACTCTATAATTTGTAGCCTCCAACTAGCATTTTCTATCACTGAAACTAGATTTTATCTAATGTGAAAAATTCTGTTTGCAATAGCCCGTTATTTTGCTCAGTTCCATTTTTAATAAACATCTTTGATTTTGAAAAGCGTGGAAAAAAAACTACAGCCAAGTTGTGTAAGTATACATGATAATTATCATGCTTTGAACAGAAGACATTATTCTCATATAACAGAAGCTAAAATTAATGATATACCAAATGGACACCATTACAAAGTCAAAACAAATTGAGTTTAATATATACAGGTCCATATTTACTAATTATACCAGTATTGATTTCATTGCATTTTTAGCAAATCCATTTTACTCAAGAACAAGTATTCCAAGGTCTTTGATAGTCATCATGCCAGATATATATCCAACATTTTATGCTTCTTGGAGAGAGATTCATATATCATTTATGCCCACTATCTACAGATTTGGATCAGTATATTATACAATGGAACTACTCCATCCTAAGGAATGGACAAAACATTTACTTCAGTCTATCAATGCTTTCTTCTTTACAGTTGAAAAGTTCACAAACATTCTTTACCAAACATCCTGGTTATTATGACTTGTTTTATCTTAAACTGTTATTGTCAAATCAGTATGATTTTACTTCTTTTACCATTCTATGGTAAATTGTCATTCTATTGTTTGTATAGTATAGTTTCTCATCAAATCCTTCTTAGATACTTTAGATTAATTATGGTTTTTTGATCCTAATTAATTGTTATTTTTCTTGTTTTATTTGTTGGTTTATGATCAAATAAAAATTGATTGATTGATTGGCTGAATGTTACAAATATTCCAAGGAAACATTATCAAACTAGCTAAAACAGGAAAAAGAATGTTAATTGACAGTACAAAGTCCTATTTTTTTTTATAATAGGAGTATGCAAAACTTCATTTCTTTCTATATCAAAAGATGAACACTTTTCAAATTGAACTGATTTCTTGGTGATTTCATAGATAGATATATGTAGGCTTTTGGGGCAATACAGAACTAGGATAAAATTTTAGAATTTAGAATATCTTCTCTTGGTCATTCATTGTCCAAATTTCTTACAACTACTTTTGTTCTCCAGTTTAGACTTGTTTATCTGCCTATGTCATGACAAACTACAAATTCTATCTTCTTTCATTTGTTTTTCATTCTCCTAATCACGTTTTCCAAAAAGTTCCAGAGGTGTTTTCCTATTCTCTCCTCTTGAACATCTTCACTTCTACACTCTACATTTCCATCCCCAATTCTTCCTCATCATTCCCTCTTTTTAGCATCTTTTACCTCTTTTCTTTATCTTCAACTGAAGCTCTACCTCAATTCTTCTACCTCTTGTCTTCAACAGAAGCTCTATCTCAAGTCTTCAGATTGTCAAACTTCTAATTTTAACAAATGCCACATGCCCATCCCCAGTTTCTCTTTTCTCTGCATAATCTGGCTTCAATAGCCTTTGTCTGACTAGTATTCCATGATTGGTGGGCCCACTCAACCAATCCTCCCCATTCATTCAGCATCCCATATTTGATCAGGAAAAGGTAATGGAAGTTGTTATAATAATAATCCTTCAGGAACGCATGGCTAATAATGTAATCAGCTAACTTCAAGATTCATTTACAACAAGGTATTATGTGGAAAGAAACCCAAGGGGGAGATTCTTGATAGTACTTATATTCAGATGTCAGAAGTCCGTATTTTAACCTTTGGAATCTGATAAGGGTCACCAATTCAGATACTTTCTGAAAGCAAATTTTAAAAATTAATTGAGGTTACGTTTATCAGTGGGTATTAGAATGTACTCTTGAGAGCTGTTTACCTTAGAAACAGTCTGAATCACCAGTTATAAATCTAAAATATTTGTTGCTAGCTAGCTAGTAGAGAAGGCTGATGTCTTGTTTCTGAACTTCTTAAATGAATTTCATCAGCCAGGGTTGTTCTTCTGTTCTTAGAGAAGTCTGAACAGAACCATCATAATATTCAGATCTTTTTGCACATAAAGTTAAATGTAGGAAAAGCTATAGATTTTTGAGACCTGAAGACTATTGCTACCCAGTGTACAAATAGTTGAACAAAATGAACAAATGGAATACAGCTGCATCAATCCTAGAAATAAAACAAAACAAAACATGTACACTAACTTTAGAAGATCATACGATTAGACTGGATATTACACAAAGGAACCAACCTAAATTCTTTATACCATAATATCATTGACATGATGAAAATGACTTCACTTCTAACAAAATGAAATTCAGTGTAGAGAACAGTAAGGTCCTATATTTAAGCAAGATAAAACAAATGACAGGTATAGAATAGGTGGTACCTGGCTCAATAGTAGTAACTGTGAGGGAGATTTTGAAGTGCTAGTGGACAATTTAAATATGAATTGCAGTGTGCTGCAGCTGCCAAAAAGGGCAACACAGTCTGGGCTGCATTAATACAGGGATAGAATCAAGATCACATGAAGTGTTAATACCATTTTATAATGCATTGGTAAGATCACATTGAAATGTCTCAGGTATGTCTCATTTAATGAAAAGAAGGACTAGGGGTGACATAATAGCACTGTTCCAATATCTAAGAGGCTGCCACAAAGAATAGGGGGGCAACCTACTCTCCAAAGCACCTGAAGGCAGGACCAGAAACAATGGATAGAAACTAATCAAGAAGAAAAGCAACCTAGAACTAAGAAGAAATTTCCTGACAGTTAGAACAATTAATCAATGGAACAGCTTGCCTCCGGAAATTGTGAATGTTCCAACATTGGAAGTTTTTAAGAAGAGATTGCACAACGATTTGTCTGAAATGGTATAGGGTTTCCTGCCTGAGCAGGGGTTGGACTAGAAGACCTCCAAGGTCCCTTCCAACTCCGTTGCTTTGTTATTCATGTCATGCAAATATTTGATTTTAAAACGAACACTGCAGTTTCTGGAAAACTTTCTCATGGTGATATTTTATAAAGATAAACATTATACTTTTCAGGTTTAAAGAGGAAAGGGGGAGAGAATATAACTTTATGAACAGATAATACATTTAAGATCCTCAGCAAAAAACTACCAAATTAAACCCTTCTAAAAGTCATTGAAATACATAAATACATGTATGCACAATACTGGTTGAACGAACATTCACATGAACTCTAATCTCCTGCTTGATCAACTTGAGAAAACATGGAGAGGGTAGGTGGAAGAAACTATAATTTCTCTCACACTTTGAATTCTACTCTTCGAAATATGAAAGTTTGTAACAAATATATTCAAATATTTGACCACTATAAATACCATGTATTGAAAACATTCACAGTTTGGTGAAAACAAGGTACAATTGCTGACTGTGTTGAGCATTGCATGCTAACTGTGATCATCTTTGTGTTTTTAATAATTGGAAAGAAGCAAGTTAAACAAAGTTCTCCAACTATTTAACTGATTTAACCAACAACTTGCATGCACAAGTTTCCACCAGGTTCAGCAGTAAAGCTGACCTTTGTATAGAAATTGCAGCATTCTTTTTCAAGTGACCAAGCTCATTCCAAAAAAGATTTTTTTCTGTTGTTTATTTATTCAATTTATTCTGGAGTTCTGATCTATTTGTCTCCAGCATTTTACAAATGTGTATGTCAGAAAGGTGAGGTATGTCAGTCCTTCATAAAACAAATGCAAAAGCCAATTGCAAAGCATTGCATCAAACATGCTTCATTATTATTAATAAGGGCTTATTTGAAATGACAAGAGGAACACTAAGCCTGTAATGCATCACTTGTGAATGTTGTTGATGTGGGAAAAGTAATAGAAAAGGGCTGGGTTAAAACTGAGGTTATATTCTACTTATTGCAGATACTATACTCACATTAACAGAACAGACAATTAAAAATGGTTTTAATCACATTATTTAAAAAGCCTAGGAGCTGGATGTTCTTATGTCTCAAAACTATAGGAGTTCTGGCAACAAAATAAATATCTCATGCCATCTCACCATGCTACCATTTTCAAAACTGATTAATGATGAATATTTATATGATTTATAGATAATGGCATTTCAGCAGTTTCTGAAAACCAATAAAGACTTTTCCACCATACTATTAAATTTTAATTGGGCAAAAACTGTGGTGAGATGGGCAGCAAACAAATTTAATAAATAAATAATAAATAAAAACATATATACAAATGGAGATATTTTGATTACTGTAATATTATAATATCCTATATTGTTTTTTTAACAGTTTGCTCTACCTTCTATTGGTGTGATGGCTCAGCAGTTAAGATAATGGTCTTTGCAGGCCGGAAAGCTGGCAGCCCAGCTTTGAGACCTGAGCATCACACAAAGGGGTAAACATCCATCCTTACCCCAGCTCCTGCCCACATAGCAGTTTGAAAGCATATGCATATGCAAATAGATAAATAGGTACCAGTTCGGTAAGAAGGTAACAGCGGTCCATGACAGCCACGTGACCACAGAAATGTCTTCGGACAGCACTGGCTACTGGCTCAAACAGAGATGAGCACTGCCCACTAAAGTTGGCAACAACCAGTGGAGTAAAATCCACAGGGACTCCTTTATCTACCTAACTTCCATAACAAAATTAGCAAAAAACAAAACAAAAAACAAAACCCTGCCAGAATCCAGTAAATCTCTCTACTTATTTCTTAAAAGCCATTTTACTGGTTCCTTGTTATATTTGCAAGAAGTTGATTCACCAATAGTTATTTTTCTATTCCATTGCAAAGGAGAGGGGAAATCAGGAATCCCTTACAATGTTATTTGAAAAGCTGTAAACTAGTTTATCTTCATAGCAAATTAGAATTATACTAGTTACTTTCTTACATGTAATACAATACACTGCTTCTTTGTTCATTCAAATGGACCTACAGAGAATATATCATCTGAAATAGGAGTTGCAAAAAAAGGAAGGTATAATATTTAGACTGTGCCTGTTCATTACAGTGTGCCTTTCTCAGAACTTCTCACTTCTGTATTGCACTCTTTCAATCTCCTACATTTTCAATCCAGCAGCATTAACCAAACTCTGTGCTAAATAGGCTTAATTGTATGTGCATGGCCGAGCTGTCAGCAATTCAACTCAATGGCACAGGATAAAATAAATAAAAAGCTGGCAATCTGTGCATTCAGAAAAATCTAAACCTCTAATGAAATTAAACACTAGAGTTCATTGAATTTTATTGTATTATCAGAAAGTTTTTATTGTAATGTGCAAAATCTGCTTAATGCAACCTTATATTGTATTTACAGAGGGGTAGAACAGCTTATGTGGACTTGTGTAAGATGCCAGATTGGACAATTGAAAGTATAATCAGCATAATGATTTTTGGAAAGGCAAAATGAAACGTTGCCATATGTTCACTTAAGCCTTAATTTTATGTAAAACTGGTTTGTTTTTCCTCTGACATCGCTAAAATGCCCTTTCACTTACAGTTCAGAGCCTATTTATTGCTTTCCAGGTCTCCATATGGCTCATGCGTATTGTACCCAGCAGAGGATACAATTCCTGCACTGGGGAATGGCAGGTGAAAAACAACATACTGCTCTTTGACACAACCAGGTAAGGGCCTTCAGTGCAGCATTTAAAACCCTTTATTACATTTGTCTCAAATAGGGCATTTGTACCCCAGTGGTTTATGCCACTACTTAATGGCAGCCAGATTGCCAGTACCATATGAAAGAATTTGCATTTATTGCCAATTCCTCTTGGTACAGGGTACGCAATTGATTTTTATACCGCGGAGGGTTATTACATTTTCTTTAGGGAATTAGCATGCATGAATTTGTATAATTTGCAAAATCTTTAATTTTAGTTTATATCTTGCTTTTTAAGTACCATTCGGATGTAAGAAAACTCATACCTGTTTTAACTACACACACGAATAAACCCTACCTTAATAATATTTTATAGTTGTAGCACGTTGCTGTTTTATTGAAATACAGGTAGTGTTTCAAGCTTCTATTGCTATAAATTAATGAGGCTCCTAATGCATTTTCATTGAGAGGTTGAGCAGTCAAATTCATCTAGTTAGTGAAAACTACAACATTTCATTCTTGTAAAATCTGAGGCTAGAAGCTTCAATGAACTAATGATCCTAGCACAACCCATTTTATGTACCAGTGAAAATAAAGATCCCTTGGAAGTGTAAAAGTTGTATAGCATAAATTGGGCATTATCAAACTCTTACCGTCAAAGTGTATTTCTTCAGTTATTCTGAAAAAAACCAAGGTGATAAAAATACTACACAAAATCATTTATTCAAGACAGTATGCTATTTTGTTTCTATTCCTTCATTGGTTGATGACATCAAAGGTTACACTGCCTTCCTAGGTACTTACATGGCTTTTTGGCTGGCTGGACTAGTTGAGGATTCAGGTATGGACTATTTTCTGCATCTATTCTGCGCTTGTACTTTTGGCGACCACCACGTACTCTGTCTAAGCGCACTCCTAAACATGACAAAAGAAAAGAAAGAAAGATTTAATACAACTGAAATACTTTGTGCAATTTGAAAATTTTCAATAAAGAAGCCAAAATTTCAGTTCACTACCTATTAAACTACAACCCCAATTTTCCACTTAAAAAGCACCAGGAGGGGCTGAATATATTGTAAACATGAAATGTTCCTTGATTTTTAGTGTGAAATGTGAAGAAAGAGCATAGATTTCCCATTTGAGAAAGCTATTAACTATACTCCTTTTCTTAGTGCGTTCCTTATCTGTAAGTTTTAAACCATGGCAGTGTTTGGGTGTTTTTATTCTGCAGGTAGTTCTGCTTGCTCTTTAATCTTCCTGCTGTGACAAGAAGCACAGCACAAGCATAAGAGAATGGGAGCAGTTCCATTGGTAGTTTCTGTTTTGGTTAACCCATAATGGTGATGATAAGAACACTGTGACAACTTGGCTCTGATAGTCTGGGAAATGTTAGAAGTCTGATGACAATGTCTTTGGTCAAGTACCTTTTTAGAATTGGCCACATTGCAATTCCCAAACACAGAGCATTTCTAATAATCAAACAACAATGAAATAATAGTTAAAATGGGCTAAGAAACTGTACTCCCAGAGCCTGGAAAAACGAGAACTTCAATGCCAGATATCTGTATCTTGGGACAGAACAACAGAAACATAAGCAGTAAAAAAGTCCTCTGCTTCGGTTGCTGCTCACATCTCCTCAGATGCTGGACATCCAAAGCAAAGCTTCCACCAATGACATGGAAAGTCATGGGAAGATACAAAATGGGAATGTATCTGGTACCATGGATCTGAGCAATATAAGACTTGAAAAGAAAGGGTTTGAATTATCATTGAAAACTGGAAATTGGTTAATTTTGGTTTAGCTGTGTTGTTTCAACACTGACATTACAATATTCAGACTCTGCAATGGTTTTCAAAAAGAACTCCACTGTAATAATCTTTCCTTAGTGTTACCAGGATATAAATTATAAATCTGTCCAGGAGAAACCATCCCTAGACTCATGATGGTTTAATACAGACTATGTTCTGTAAGTCTTCAGTGGTAAAAGTCGAAGTATTTCAACCATGAATGTTTTTCTCTTCAAAGAAAGAACAAAGACTTCCTAAAAGAACATAATCACATCTTAATCTGTGTGTGTGTATTTGTGTGTTATGTTTTCAATTTCTTTCACAACTGAATGACTCAAAAATTAAAAATATTAATAAAACACTCCACAGCTCTTTCTGTAGATATAAGTGTTCTATAGGAAGAGTTATAGCAGGGGTGTCAAACTCACGGCATCATGTCGTCATGTATCGTGCCTTTCCCCCCTCCTTCACTAAACTAGGGGTGGGGGTGGCCAGTGCGTGACACATCTGGTCTGTGGGCTGTGAATTTTACACCCCTGAGTTATAGTATGACATATGCTGATGTTAAGGAAAAGGAGTAGTGATGATATACAAATGATATATAGTAAACATAATTCAAACAGGGAGTCCATTTGCAACTTAGCCCTGGTAAGCTTCATTCTTAGAATTGATTCCTTTGTACCATTTTTAAGAAATAAGATAAAGAAGAAATAAGTCAGGGCAAAGTTGTTAGGCATTTCTGCTAACATCAATGTATAGCAGAATGAAGTTCAAATCTAATTCACAATTGACTCAGTTTAGAAAAAATAGATTTTCTGTCATAAATAGTACAAAATAAAAATAACATTTTAAAATTATATCCAATATTTTGGACTAGCATTTCTTGGAGCATAGAAGTGATACTTTGCACAGTGTAAAATTGCACTCCATACATATGGCAAGTGTTATGAAATTGAATTTCATAACTAAAGTTTAGGCAAGATTAGCAAAAGCAATAAACGAACAAATATAACCCAAAGGATTAATACTTTAAAAAAATAAAATAAGGAACATGAAAGCAATCTTTCATTACAAACATTGTCCCATATAGGAGAATAAGATAGCATTGTTAATTTAAGAAAATGCTAGGTAAAGTTAATCAACACCTTAAATAAAATATTTTTTAAAAAATCTTAAAGTATGCCACATAGAAAATAATGGAACAAGCATTACATGTACTGCATTTGAAGAGTATAAATCTAGGAAATAAATAAAAGTCTATTTTTGTTTTAGTGATCACATTAAGGCTTTCATGCTATACATTACAGAAAAATATAGATTAAAAACCCTTGTAGTCTTTGGACTGAACCATCAAAATGCACAAAAAAATTGATGTTTTTGAACTGTTTGAACTGAAATGTTGGAAAAAGTATTTTGCACTTCATTCAATATAATATGAAGAAAATCCAGGTTGCATAATAAAATTACAAAAAGTGAATCTAAAGCTTAAATATTTGGAAGCATAATACAAAGTCAAGACTCCTGAAGACTGGACTTAATGCTTGGAAAAACCAAGATGAAAGGGAAAAAAATACATCACTGATGATGCAAGCTTAATTTCCTAGAGGTCAAAAAAGCAGTTCATCTTGATAAAATGATTCCCATTGGCTGACAAGTAGAAATACTTGAATAACAAAAACAAATTCCTTCCCTGTTTTTATTAAACTCAAATGAAAATATCAATTTCAATACATTGAAACTATTTTTGTTTGTCAAAAAATAATAATGAATAATATTGTAACCAGCGAGAGTCACTTCCTGTGAGATGGGTGGCCATATTAATTTGATTAATTAATGAAAAAATTTAAAAAATTGACATGATATTAAATTGGTCTGAAATTATTCAGCTCTGCAATTGTAAAACTAAATACAGGTAAAGTTAAGAAGCAATGAAGTTACAAAAAGTGCATATCTATCAGCAAGGCAATTTTTTGGAAAAAGAATCCTAAGTCATCAAAAAAGATAAAAGCTATGGATAATGTTAAAGCTTTCCTGCTCTACTGCTGAATTAACAATTAGCAAAAGGGAAGTCGGTTTCTGTCTTTGATAGATATCTGCAGTCTGAAGCATATTAGTAAGGGCAGTGTAAAAACATGATGTGTGTCCATGAATGTACAGAATATAATGCTCAGAGGAGAAAGATAACAATATTTTTGGAACAAGAAAAAAATACCCATAATCCAAAGAACAATGACATTGACTTCAAGACTTAACCACTGGGATAGGGAACATTTTAAGTGAAAGAAGATTCACTACAATACTGCACAGTACAATATGAAAACCAGATGTTCATGGAAAAATAAGGCACAGTGCTAATACTGATACTGGATTTAATCTCAAAACTATGCCATGATATTTAGTTCCCTGAAATAGAGAAGATGCTTTTTCTTCATCCCAATCACATTTATTTTACAAGGAGAGAAAGAAAATACAATCTTTTAAATATAACACCCATATTCTTATCTTAACAATATGTGCTGCAATCTTATTATAAGATGTTATATGTTTGTTTTAATTCTGTTTTCTATTAAGTTTCTAGACATTTTATATTATTGTTCATTGATTGTTATTAGCTTCCGAGGAGGATGCCAAGGATAGAGTTGGGTGGAGGCAGTTGATTCACTGTGGCGACCCCTAATGGGAACAGCCAAAAGAAGAAGAAGATTGTTATTAGCTTCCTAGAGATCATATGCAAGATGGGTAGCCATATACATTGTCTAAAACAATGGGATATTTGGGATGTTATTTTCAAGCTCCTAGTCTAGTGTTACAGTCTTGGTATTTTCAATAGTCTCTCATCCAAATATTAACTCTGTTCAAGTTGTCAGTATCAGCCAAGTTCAGTAGATTTTGCTACCTAGCTAAGTACAAGTCCATGTTGAAAAGCTCATGGGACTAGCTGCAAAAACCTTCTTCAACCCCGCTGTTAGGAGAGTATCCATTTTCCAACTAACCACAAAGAGACAGCTTAGGGATGTTCACAAATACAGAGAAACAGATGATGTGGGGTTGCTACTATTGCCCTCCACAGACACCTATAGGACCTGCTATGTAAGGTGGTTACTTAACTCTTCCTAATGGAAGGGCTGTTCCTGCCAAGATAACTTACTTGAAGCATGGATGGAAAAATAAGCAGGATAGATTTGATCTTAGAAGCCCTGACAAGGACCTTGGAACACACTGTGCATAAGTAACTATTCTTCTCATATGCACACTTTGCCTAACGTTTCCAAAGGGATTACTGTTCTACATAATTTCAAAAGTTGGGGGCATGTGAAGCTTGGCATTCTAATCTGTGCCATTTACAATACAAATTAGATCACAAGTAACAGGTGACATGATTTAATTGAATGTCTTCCATCTGCAATGCTGACAAAAGGTAAATGGAAATAAATGAGTCTGGCAAGGCAGCCCTTGAGCCTTATGATACCCAATATCTTTTTTAAAATAAGAGTTATCTATAAAACTGATGCTGACAGGCCTCCAACATTTTATTCCTGGACAAGATTAAATGAATGTTTTAATATGAGAAAAAATACAAATAAACAATTTGCCTTAAGCATGGAGAATTGCCATTATTTTCTCTTTAATGTAATTAAAGGAAAGTCATTACTCATGAAATAAAATACATCCTTTTATTTTCCAGGAGACCAAAATTTATCAGGTCCAAAATTTACAACCACTGAATTATTAACAAACAAGCACTAAGATTTCAGTTTTACACCCAGTTCTAATTACCCATTTACTTAGGACGATAAAGCATAGCTGGAGCTGTCTCCAGAATTTCAGAACTACAGTACTTGTAGCTTGCCTGAATCTCATTGGTAAATATTTTGCCACTACTGGCCAGCTGTTAAATTCATTTCAAAAAAGCAAATATGAGCAACCAAATCTTAATTAATTGCTTTATACAATATTAAACTATGTTAAGAATCATCATAAATGTGACAGACCATTCCCAACAGATTCTTAACAAACCTCTTCATGAGGTTTTTGATGTTATAATGGATACATTCAGGGATTCCTGAATTCTAGGACTGAAATTGAACTCTTTTTTTGTGACCTACAAAATTATATAGAAATAAGAATATTAACCCAAACTGAGTAAGCCTTTCCCTGTCCAGATGTGATTTCAGACACTATTTATTAGAGCCTTCAGCTAATTCCAATTTAATTGGATGATATAAAAAGAGAGGTCAAGCTACAAATGGCTGTTAGCCAGGATGGGTTTACAGTGCCTTCAATATTACACCTCGTGATTAGGAAAGTGGTACTGGACTCAAGTTGTTTATGGCCACTGGAGCAACAAAATGCTAAAATCATACTGCTGGTCTAGCAGGGCTCTTATTATATTCTTAAATCCAAAGGCTGGTGTAACTGCCTAAGAAATCCTAAAGCAGGATCTGAGTAAGCAAGTAATGGTAGAGTTGGTGTGAAATTGTTTCCTTCAGACAATCTAACTCAAGGGTGTCAAGCTCAAAATCTGGGGGCCAGACCCACGTACCAGGTGTTGCAGGCATGGCTTCTGTGCCGTGTTTGTGTCAGTAGGTGGCACAGAGAAGCAGGCTAGGTCTATGC
>JAEANM010013329.1:0-14441 GCA_017656035.1 Myanophis thanlyinensis | reverse complement strand
TCTCAGTCATAGATCTAGGAAAGACAAGACATAACCCATTTATCTATGGATTATCTCTCTACATTCGACGGAGAATTTCCTACTTGTTGCCCTCCAGACTTTCCATCTTCATGTGTTAGATTTTTATATCTACTGTCATGCCTAAGAAAGTAGGAATTGGTACAAAGGCTTCAGAATCCAGCATTTAAGAACGATCAAAGAATGTGTTTGCTCCTATCAAGATAAATTGTTATAACGGTGAAGAGAAATTTTAAAAGACAAAGTGGATATAATGAGTATGAATGAGAAAAGAAAAGGCAAACTCACCTTAGTTCTGTAAAACAGTCTGACATCTTCCCTAATATCACACTTCACATGTTTTTCTAGGGTGCTACATAGTTTCAACAGCCATTTCTAAAAGGACATTAAACATTTATTTATGTTATTTCAACCAATTGTTGCTATAGTTTGTATTTGTAAAGCTGTAGTTTTAGTGCTTTGCAATATAATCATGTCACAGATGATTACAAATTTCTTATTTATTTTATTTATGTTATTTAATTTAATTTATATACCGCCCCCTCTCCCTCAGGACTTAGGAATTTCTATTCTGTCTTTCCACTTCTAAAAATCCCCAACCCTAAATGGCTTAGAAGTTGGTTGGGTAAACAACTGTCTTCCTCAATACAGGTAACCCTCAACTTACAACCACAATGAACCCAAATTTTCTGTTGCTAAGAAATTATGACCTTCCTTGCTAGTTGTTAAGTGAATCACCTCACTGTGAAGTTTGTAACATGGTTAAGTGAACCTGGCTTTCCCATTGACTCTGCTTGTCAGGTCACAAAAAGTTATCACATGACTCCAGGATGCTCTAACCATGATAAGTACATGCTAGTTACCAAGCATCTGAGTTTTGATCATGTGACCATAGGGATGCTGCAATGGTTGTGAGACCATTATGTGAGACATAACGGCTATGTCACTTTTTTCAGTGCTGTTGTAACTTTGGTCACTAAATGAATGGTTGTAAATTGAGGACTAACTTGCATGTGTCAGACTGAATGTTATAGTTGAGTTCTCTTATATTACACATGAAGTATAGGATGTACTAGCTTTGGAACTATGTTCCTATCTGCCCACATAAGGAAAGGAGTCAATAATTTCTGCAGACCTCTTCCGTTTGAGCCAGTATATTGTGGCGATCTATGCTATCTAACTTTTCATCATGGTGGAAGCAAAAATAAATTGGAATAATATTGATAAATATTAACAGTAATTAAATTCCTGTCAAATTATTTACATTTTTCAATTCACATGAAGTATCATTTCCTTCAAAGCTACTACCTAAAACCTGAAATTAGACAGACTTGGAGAAAAGCAAGTAACAGAGCTCCCAGAAACATCTGAAAGGGGCACAACCCAATATATAGAAGCATCTAAGGGGCACTATTTTTATTACTAAAGCAGTCATATCGTTTGCAAGGATACAATAGCTGCATTAGAAATTGGGGGGTCATTTGGTGCTCTCTGAGTGTGGTTGTTTGTTTGTAGATGTTTCATTAGCCAAATATGATTTGACTGCTTATTTGTACCCCATGACTATCATTAAGTGTTGTATCTTATGATTCCTGCCGTATGTATCGTCTCCTTTAATGTACACTGAGAGCCTATGCACTGAAGACAAATTCCTTGTATGTCCAATCACACTTGGCCAATAAAGAATTCCATTCCATTCCATTCCAACTAGGTAACATCATCAGTGCTGGTAAGTATGGAGAACAGAATAGAAGATCAGTGACTGCAGCCAGCCTGATATTTCACTCCTATGGCATATTTTAATGAAAGTATGAAGAAGCAATTTAATTCAAGTCGTAAAACGAGTTGTAATTATGGCCATTTTTTGAATAGTCCATAGATAATATTAGTTGGAAATCAATAACCAGATCTTCACCAATTTTCATAAAGAAGCTTTTATAGAAATCAAATTTTCCTTAATAAAGTAGTCTATGGAAGCTTCATCATCAAAGATTATAGCAACATGTATGAACTGGGAAACTTATTTATATGAATAATAGAACACTAGTCAAAATTCACTGGTTTCCAACACCCAGTACATGTATCTTCATGAAAAAAAAACCTTTTACATGTTAATGAAAAAATGTGAGCAAATTACTTACTCTTCGATTGGAACTTGTACGCTCAAAATTGCTAGCTTCTCTAACCAAATGAAGGAGGACATAAGTCAGATAATAGGCCTAGAAAAAAAGCAGGCAACATTTAGTAAAATGGTTACTTAAAAGGCTATTCAGTTTCTGGGATTAAGGAACCCACCAGACATTTTTAGGTAGTTCACTGCTGAAGTGCTTCATAAGGCCTACATAGTCCAGGCATTTCTCTCTTGAGGCACATTAAACAAGCATTAGACTTGAAAGTTATCAGTGCCAATTATATGAGAAAATATGTAATTGTATGTTGAACCCTCAACCATCTGCAAATAGTGTATGAAATTTTATGTTCATAAAGCATAAGGTACAAGTAATCCTTTACTAGCAATCTTATAGTGATTGTTTAAAGTTACAACAGCACTGAAAAAAGTGACTTACGACCACTTTTCACACTTTAACCATTGCAGCATCTCCATGATATGATCAAAATTTAGGTACTTGGCCACTGGCATGTATTTATGACAGCTGCAGTGTCCCAGGGTCATTTGATCATTTCTAACATTCCCAGCTTGGCTTCCCACAAGCAAAGTCAATGTGGGAAGCCAGATTCACTTAACAACCACATGATTTACTTAACAACTGCAATGATTTGCTTAACAACTGTGGCAAAAAAAATCATAAAATGAGGTGGAACTCACTTAACTGCATTGCTTAGCAACAGAAATTTTGGGTTCAACAGATCATAAGTCAAGGATTACCTGCATGTTTATATTAGAAAAAGGAAGGAATTCATAAAAATAAAAGCCTACACACACTCCCACACGATTGCCGGCCACTCTGCTCCTTGCATACTAGGACTTGCATGTCAGACTCTTTAGCAGTTGCCAAAGTTCTCAGATATAGAATAACCTTTTTCCCAAAAATGAATCACACAGTTTTCTTAACGGGTTTTTATTGAAGTGAAAGAAAAAGGGTTACAAGAATTTCATAACTAAACAATATATCTTTTACTCCCTATTATTATAGAATAACATGTTACCTCATGAAAATTTGAGCATCTCTTTTATCACCAATAACCACAAATATAGTTTAGACAGCATATCTTGTCTAACCTTATTTTAAAAAGAAATGTTTTACCTGATGTTCAGATTCAGAAAGAAAAGGTTCAGTAACGTCATCATGATGACCTGAAGTTTCTGACAGTCTCTTTAACAGACTTGAAGGTTTCATCTTCACTAGCTCCTTACATAGTAGTGACATCTATTGGGAGATTAAGAGTGCAATACGGTTCACATTATGGGTTTCTTTTCAACCTTGAGAAGAATTATCTTAAACCATTTTAGAAACTAAAATATTGCAGCAGCAGGAGGAGGAGGGGTTTTTCTCAAAATCTTTTATGCTGAAATGCCAGAAATAAAATAGGAGGGACTATCACAGCAAGAGGAATCAAGCTGTATGAATAAAAGCAGCTCTGAATTGAAATAGAGTAGATGAAGATAATACTTCCCTTTATTTAAAATTTAAATTTAAGATACATTAGAATTTAAACACCAACTTTGAACAAACTGAGTTACAAGTGTAAATAAAAGAAGAATGAGAAAATATAGTCTTGGGGCCATATATTTAGCCAAGCAAGAAATTTGGATGCAGCTAACAATGTCTCTTCCACTTGGTACCTTATCTCCCCTTCAACCACAGCTGTCCTTGACATTTTCCTCTGTTTCTTTCTCTTTAGTTTACTTTCTGCTCATTGTTTCTACCATTTCCACTGTTTTGTCTAGCTCTAGTTCCCCTATCTGTTCCCTGATTATTTTTTTCTGTGTGCCTAAATCGCTGACTTGTCTTTCTACATAATCTCTGCTTTTTGCCAGTCTAAATGCTATGCCTTCTTACATCTTGCACTCATTCTATGTAAACAGCATAATAAGCTGCAGCTTTGGGGAGGAATTGCTGCAGAAGTAAATATAGAATGGACTCCATAACACTGAGGATATGAGAAATTAAACAATTAGAAATTTAAAATAATGAATGTAAATAAAATAGCTGCACACCCCTGAAAGATAAGTAATATTTTTTATCCATACAAAGAAATGGAAGGAACATGAATTCACAGGATGGTGAGGTTACTAATGTGAATTTATGCTCTGCTTATTAGACCCGTGCACTGATTCAACTCTGGATTACTTGTGAATTATAGGCTGTAGACTAACCTAAGAAGTTAAAACAAAATCCAGAAGGCGGCCAACTAAACTACCTCCATAGCATGTCAAGAAAGCTACATGTTCATTTTTAGGCAACCGAGATAGACTCCTAGAAGACTTTAAGTTTAGGAGAACAACACAAGCATTTAAGACAGTCCAATTCAAAAAATGTAATCAAAAAAGCTCCATTCACTGAGAAAACAAGTCTTAACTCCAGCAAACTGTTGTTCTAATGAAATAATATATACTCTACCTGATGATTATGGCTACTTGGTATTTTCACATGGCTTTTAAGAAGTTTTGAGATTATTACCAAGCTAAGATGTCGTCTGATTTGTCTAGAAGAATAAAGTTAACATAAACATAAATATGTAAGCTATTATAATTTGATGCTTTTGGCATGAATTCTGATAGGCATACTAAGTGGTATTGTCTTAAAAGTTTACCTTCCACGAGTTGTCCAATTGGGGACAAACTGAACGAGCCACAACAGATTATGATGGTGGTTGGATAGACAACTTATTGCCAAGGATAATTGGGACATCTTTTAAAAAGAGAAAGACAAATTTGTTAATAGAATTTGAAAGCAATTGCTAAATTCAATATCAGTGTGTATGCAATTGTTAGTACATATAAATATTTATTATATTTAAAGACTATTCACAGAATGTGATTGATATGCATTGGCTTATTACATTAATATTTCTTAATATTTCATATTTATTGAAAAGACAAAAGTTGACTATCAGCTTAAAATGTTCCCATTATGCAAAAATATTTCCATTTAAAGCATCTAACAGCAGTTACTGATAAATAGTTTAACTATATTTTATTATATATCAGTTTCACAAAACATAATTAAGCCTACTGATTATATTTGCATTTAACATCAAAGTAGAGTTTTTTAACATCACTTTTGCAGATGATCAAAATAATTATAGCTTTTTCATTATTAAACAAGAATCAAGTCTGCGTAACACTTAAAAAATTTTACTACTAAAAATAAATTGTGGTTTCTTTTGGGCAGGTTTGCCCATTATGGTAACACAAAATGAAGTGGTAACACAAAGATAATATATACATACACACAAGAGCATGTAGTTTAAAGAAAGCCTAAAGTTAATTGATATTAAGAGTTTTTATAATGTTAAAAATTGGATCTTCTCAAAATGCATTAAATTAACACAAATTAAGTTACCTCAGTATCCCAGTTTCTGACATTTTCAAGCAATTTTATAATAAGGCACTCCAAGTCTACTAATGGAAATTGCTTCAGTTCTGTTTCCAAACTTAATTTAAATAGTAGCAGTAACAATATACATATTTCTTTGTCTGTGTAACTTTCTGGACACACATTTATACACAGTCGTAGAAACTTAAGAAAAGAAAAAGAGAGATAATCACTTCAAATATTTTTAGCAATATTAATTTTGCCTGCAGGTATAAATTTTAAAGTAGTACTTGTGTGTGTATATTCTGAATGTATCCTTGATTCTAGTCAACTTTTTAAAGGTAGCAATATTATATAAAGGATTTTAAAAAAAATCTTTAACATTTTATTATATTAAATTCCTGTTAATTTTCTCTACCTTGGAGAAATGCTTTCCTGTGCATCTTGAACTACTTTTGCAAGGAAAATTCCAGCTACTACTAAGTTTTCAGTTAAAGAAGAAATATTCTTATTCTTAAACTTTAAAAACAAAGCATCATTCTTACCTTTGCTATATTGCAAAGATTGCTCTCTATTAGAAGAAAGAAAGCTGTTGGGTTTACACAGATATCTCTTTTTGATTGTTTATTCACAGTTACATGCACTTCAGACCTGGTTTAAAAAAAATAGACTTGTTTCCATATAGTTTATTACATATTTTAATTACATATATTAATTCCCATCTGTAGCCTATTATGAAGGGATAACCTAGAAATAATATTCTCCATTTTAAAATGTAAAAACTAATAATTTTACTGAATGAGGGATGAGCACCATACTGTAACAAGTCTCGTATCCATGGCGATATGAGTTTTAGAAAAATCTCAAAAAACAAAGGCTTAAGTCAGGATTGTTCAACCTTTTGTCTTATCTGAGCTGCATCAACAGAAGAGGAATTTTGTGTATGTCTGCACACAAACCAGAAGTGGGATTTTTTTTCAGAACAAAAGTCATAATTGGACTTTGATTGACATGCTGGAAAACTCACTTTTAAAAGTAGGGTGGGCCATGACAGAAACTAAATTTGATTTAATTCACATTTACATTTAATTAAAATTAATTTACTTAAATGCAATTAATACAAATATTTCAAATTATTAGAGATTTTCCCTTTGCATTGCATGAAAAATTCTTCATTGAGGACAAATTTTTGGACAGGTCCTAACAATTGCATACTTCAGATTACAACCTTTTGCTAAATACTTACATAATATCATTTTCAGTAAAGCTAGGCTGAAAATGTTGCAAAGGAAATAACACATTGAAGGAAATACCCATATTCATTAACACAGTTGTTATATCAAATAATGATGGAATCCATGGCTTCTGTTTGTCATTCTTATCAGAAACTGCAGAGACAAAAAAGTGACAATTTTCTCTTCAAGCCAGAGAAACTGGAGTTCACTTAAGAATAACTATGTAATTTTTTTATTCAGTAATTAGAGCAGAATTAACAAATAACCAAATGTGATATGATCACAATATACTTTTGAGATTACAAGTTTTGAGATTACAAATTTGAACCAAACTGCACTTTTAAAATAGTTTTCCTATCGTTCCTGCCCTTCTGCTCTATATAACATTTAGAAGGGCAAATATTTATAATTGCAACAGCAATAGCATTTAGACTTATATACTGTGTCACAGTGCTTTCCAGCCCTCTCTAAGCAGCTTATAGAATCAGCATATTGCCCCTAACAGTCTCGGTCCTCATTTTACCGATCTTGGAAGGATGGAAGGCTGAGTCAACCTTGAGCTGGAGAGATACAATAAATGTTATAAAGCTGAGAAAATGGATGAAAATATTGTATCTGCACAGAATATCTTTTGAATGATATATTCTATCTAAACCCTCCTTGAAACTGTTTTGCTATCAATTAGTTGCATCAACATAGTTCCAGTTTCTATGTAGATATATTAACATACTTTTTTTATCATATTGGTAAAACATAATCTTATAGCTGGGGATTAGGAATCCTACCATTCACATTACTTTTTTTAGTTTAATAATTTTAAGTTTACAACAGAATCTATAAGGTTTCTTTTGAATGAATTATGCAGCAAGTAACATTACAAGATCTCAGATTTTAATTCAAATACTTACAATTTCTAATTGTTAATAGCATCATCGTATCCAAAAATTTTCTTGAAACTTTGCTATCTGGATGAATTGACATCATCTGTTTCAGAAAAAAACACATAATTAAAATATTTTTTACAAATTTAGTTTTTACACATTACAGCACTGGTCAAAAGGGCCCAGCAGAGATTATAGTACCTGAGACTTCTCAGGAAACAACAACTGAATGAAAAACTGTTGATCACTTTCTTTCGCTGCACCATAGAAAGTATTTTAACTTACTGCACCTATAGTGACAGATAGGACAGCGCTCCAGAGGGTTAACATAATTGCCCAGAGGACCATTGGTTGCCCTCTCCCCTCTTTGGAAGAGCTTTATTTATTCATTTATTTGATTTATATACTGCCCACTCTCCCTAGGGACTCGGGGTGGTGCACAGCCAATAAAAACATGAATACAATAAACAATTTAAAACCTATTAAAATAATTAAATGAAGGCTGTCTAAGTTAACATTTATAGCTCCTGCTGCCTTAATAAAGTTCAAAACATCCTTAAAGATCCATCTCATCCTGGACACCCTTTCTTTGAACTATTACCATCTGGCAGACGGTACAAGACAATAGAAACAAGGACAAATAGGCTGAAAAACAGCTTCTATCCCAGAGCAGTAATTATATTGAATTCTACTGTATAGTGCAATATCAGGGGTTTTCAATTGTATAGAATGTGAAGGATGTGTGTCTGTGTTTTATTTTGTGGTTATAATGTAAACTGAAGATGGCATTTAATTTTGTTGTACAAGGTGCAATGACAATAAAGTAAACTAGTTAGAATATAATACAAAGCTCCTAACACTGGGATTGCAACATGATCCCTTTGAGTACCATAAGAAACTGCTATGACCTGATCCTGGAAGAATAGGCCAAGATAGTGTTTCTCAACCAAACCTAGCTGTGGAATTCTGGAAGCTGAAGTTCACCCATCTTCAACTTGCCAAGGTTGAGAAACACTGGAATAGGACTGTAAAATTTCTCTGAAACATTCCCAGCCAGCTAAATTGGTTTTTGTTTTTTTGTTTTTTTGAAAGGAAGACTTTTTTTATACTTCCCAGATTATGTTTTCTTTTAAATTTGCTCTGCGTGCTTGAGAGGAACGTTTTACTAGTATGCTTTGAGTATTTGGAGTTTTTCAAAACATCACCTTTTTTTCTCTTGATACATTGTGGTACTGTCTATGAGCAAACATGTTGTTTGGTATCAACCTTTACTTTGTCCCTTGTGAGTACAAAGGTCTATTGCAGCCATTGTGCCTTTAATAATTCTTCAAATTTTCAAATGTATTCACAATTTTAAAAAAGAGACAGCTCCTTCCTCACAATAGAATATAGTTATTTGTAAGTGATTTAGCAAATGGTTTTTTTAAAACACAATGTTCAAATGTAGTATAGCTTTTTCTAAAAGCCATGCATGTCCTTATGGAAACCTCTTTTGATGTGGGAATAATGATAAAGTAGATTACTAAATTGACTAGCTTCTGAGACAAAACAAATGGCCTAGGGTATTTTTTGGTATTCCTACATCCAACATGTCAAATAAACAGTACATTCTCCTAAAGAAGTAGAAGGGAAAAACAGACAAGCAAACTGAAAATCTGAAATGCAAAATGTCAGATAAATTTCTATATACTAATGCTATTCCTATGGACACCACAACATGGCAGGAATACTAGCTAAAAATGTAAAAACAAAACACTTTCACTTTTCTGTATTTGGCAAGTGATCAAGTTCTAGCAACTAACATCCAAGAATACGCATTTCACTGCATTTTGTACCATGTATGACTGTGTATGTGACAAATAAAATTTGATTTGATTTGAGAATGGGAAAGTGGAAATAGGCAATGCAGAAAACTAAGCTAAAGTTGTGAACTATTATAGTTTATACCCATTATGTATTTAATTACATCCATCCAATGCAAAATAAAAGATAACTTACCTGAAACATCCATTTAAAAATTGGTACAGGACAAGGAGAATTATGGTAAGTAGATGCAAGTAAACCTTCAATAGTTACAAAAATCTGCTGTGGTATTCCAGATCTGCAAAAACAACCACCAATTAAAGTTCCATCTGATATTTTCAAAATTAGCCTATTGATTCAAACAAACGTTAAAGCATCCATTCTTACCTCAGAAGATATTTTTCAACCAGATTTTGAGGACGAAAAACGAAGTTTCGCAAATCAAGATTATTCTGGTTGAAGATTTTCCCAGCATTCACTATTTGAAATATACTTTCCCCAGGGTGCTGGTCAGGAATAGCATCCTGGCTGAATGAGTATTTTTCTATGAATTCTCTGAAAGACAACATTATATTTGGAAATTCATTAAAAAGAATTTAAAGCACAATAATTTGGATGTTAATTCACCTCAATTTATTGACCTGGATGAGATTTTTACTTTAAACAGCATGTAGGCAACTCACTTTCAATATTTTACACTTTATACCCTTTATACCTTCTTTCTAGCTAACTTTAGGATATCCTATAAAGCAGCTGCTATGAAAAGAGAATAACTTTAGAGCAACTTAGAGTTATGTTAAGTTCAAGTACTGCATTAAAACATAGTTATGTATTTATGTTGATAAACTCAGCATATTACATCAAACCATGGCTGAGCATGATACACAAATACAGATACTAAATGACAATGTATCCAAACAAGCATAATGTTAAAATAACTAGAAAGCTAAGAAAGGGAGTAGATTACAGAAGGCAATATGTAATACATACAAAATACATACAAAAAGTATGAATATGACTAATAAATATGACAGGGTATGAATGTGAGTAACTGTAACATGAGAAAGCAATTAGCAACTGAAATCAAAGGACCAACCTATGTTCCGCAGATAATTCACCATCAGTAGATTGATCTTCAGGTTCAGAGTTTATTTCAACTATCTCTTTAACTTGCTGTAACTGGTTCTCTAATTCATCTACCCTGAAAAGAGAGATAAAACTTCTTTCAAAAGAATCTTGATCTCTGGTTATAAAAACATACTTTCCAACAGCTTTATATAGTAAGATAGCAGCATTACCCAAGATGCCTCTCCTGGACTTTAAAATAAAATCTGGTAGCCATGTGACTATCTAATTTATAAGCATGTACTGTAACACGATGTAAGCACATTTCTGGTAATAAAAGTGCTCAGAGACTCATTTCAACATCAGTTCTTTTCTACTGAAAACAATAAAGCAGCCTTGTCTGCTTTAAAGTGGTAGGACAAACAATCTGAGTTACTTTCAGTACAGAAAGGTGAGAGTGGGCTATACAAAGAAACTGGGAAATTAAGGAGAAATTACTGCATTAACCAGCTTCTACAACAAATCGTAACATTATTTTATTCACACATCTCTCTGCAGCTATTACACCATCTTTCTTTATGGATGGGATATGGATAACCCGGTGTGGGGCCCCAGTGGTGGAATAGCAGAGTGGAAGTGGTTGATTGAGGAACAACAGATCCCACCTTCCCCTCACTCCGCCCCATCCTCCTCACATGTCCTTATATTTTAATGTTTGATTTTATTTGTGTGTGTGTGTGTGTGTGTATTTTTATTACTGTAAGCCACCAACAGTTATCCTATGGTAAGATGGGCAGCCATTACATTTTACAAATAAATAAATCATAAATAAATAGAAGATAATATATGCAACTCAGGGTTGAACTGTGGAGTCCTTGGTGCTGTCTGAGCTTGGTTGTGTGCATGCAGATGTTTCATTACCAAATAGGTAACATCATCAGTGCAACTGAGAGGGATTTAGCGAGGATTAACACCAGACAAACAAGCAAGCAAGCAAGCAGAAAGCAATATGCCAATCAAGGAAGAACAAGGAGAAAAACCATATCATCACTAACACTGACAGGGCATGCTACTGTATATAAATGGGGAACCGTATATAAACAGAGCGTACAGGTACAACCCCATCCTCAATAGCACAGATGTTAACAAGTTCTGTAAAGAAATGTCTTCAAACAACCAGGCTGAGACAGTGCCCAGGACCCCATAAACTTAATGTATTACTACTACTAAGATTCTAGTAGCCTTTGCTTTAGTTTATTACTAATTTCACTGCCCTCAACCCCACCAAGTGATAAATCTTTATTACTGTCCTTTTATTTTTTTAAGTCATTAATTAGCTGTCCCAAGAAATAAGTTGGAAATATTTGCTAACTGCCTATTTGTGATAATGTCCAAAGGCCATACAGAGGAAGGTTATCTCTTGCTTCATCTGTTTAAAAATAACCTTCAACTTTTATCTGTTTTTACATTTGCCTGTTTTTCTTCTCTTTCTAGGCTCTCCTATTCCTACTTGAAGTCGTTACGTCTTCATCTAAAAAACTGTTTTAATCTAACAATTAAGTACGTTTCCATTATATATGTAAAAACAAAACTTAGCTCACTTGCCAAGAGGCAGGTGAAATGCAAGCAACAGCCAAGTTATAATTATATTATAAACAATAATGTGTAATTGTATAAATGAGGATGGCCCAGAAAGGTAAGCATGCATACCTCCTTAATTCTTCCTTCTCTTTCAGGAGATGCTCCAAATGATTCATGAATGAGGCCCCACGCTCAGTAAAAGCTTTAGAAAGCTGAAGCAAAAGTTCACGGAAAACAAAAAAGTATTTTCAAATACTGATCATTTCTTAGATGTTTATTCAAGAAAATGCTTGAAAGAACTAGACACACCTGAAAATCAATTACAGGCAGTCCTCGACTTATGATAATTGAGTCCAAAATTTCTGTTGTTAAGTGAGACATTTGTTAAGTGTGTTTTTCCCCATTTTATGACCTTTGTCACAGTTAAGTGAATCATTGCAGTTGTTAAGTTATTGACAGTTCCCCACTGATTTTGGGGTTCTGGTTCCCCACTGATTTTGCTTGTCAGATTACAAAAGGTGATCAAATCACCCTGGGACATTGCAGCTGTCCTAAATACGTGCCACTCTCCAAATTTTGATCTCGTGAGCACAAAGGATGCTGCTTATAATATAAGCGTGAAATTCACAAGAATAAGTCAATATGGGTGTTTTTTTCTGAAGTACAAATACAAAGTTTTAAAAGTTTCCATCACAAGCACAATCAATTGAGAAACAATTGACTGGCAAATATTGCTTTGTATGTTCTAATATCTAAAACTATTCTTGTTTGAAAATATCCTCCCCTTTGCAATGGCTTCCTAACAAATATACCAGTGATGGCGAACCTTTTATTTACCTAGTGCTGAAAAGTACCTGTTTTGTGCATGCCATCCGCACTTGCATGTGGCTCCTCCACGTATGCTGCATGTGCAACTGCACCATCTGTGCATTTATGTAGCTTTTGCACGTGCAATGCAAGCACGTTGCGCATAGGTACTCATGCACACATGAGCAATCATGTGTGCATGCGCAGGAGAGCTCCAAAGACCAGCTGGATTTCCTGCTGCAATTGTGCACATGCACAGCGGAGGCCTGAAGACCAGCTGGGTCTCTGCAATTGCACATGCATGCATGCACAATCGCATGTACATGCTCAGCTGGAGGTAAGTTGGCCAACAGCTTGTGTGCCCAGCAAGATGGCTCTGCGTGCCACCTGTGGCACCCGTGCCATAGATTCACCATCAGGAATATACACAGTAGATTCAGTTAAAAAGACAGATGCTATCTTCATATTATAATGAGGGTTTTCTGCATTTTTTTTCATGTAAAATTATATTTAAAAATTTTAAACGGTAAAGTAGGGCTGGGAGTTGTACAAGTAGAGTTGGTTTTCATAAGGATATTTATGCCTATGGTCATTGCAATAGATAAGACTTTCTAACCAAAGACAATTACTTACAGAAGCATTATGTGATGTAGAAATTGTGCTTGCTATTTCATCCTTATCCATAGATTCTTCTGATTTTTTTGCAGCTGGTCTGACACTGTGGAATAGTATTTTTTCAAGAGGGATGAGTATCTCTTCTTCACTACTGTCCACGCAGCAATCAGAGGCCTCAGCATCACTATCAGAAATGCTCTTTAATTTTTGACTTAACTCATAGGCTTCATTATTAGATTTATTTAAGCTACATGAAGAATTAGGAATAGTGTCACAAGTATCATCTTCAAGCGAGACAACACTGTCACACTCTCCCAAAGAACATCCAACTGGCTCAGCAATTTTTTCTGAAGGAACTGTAGAAGCATTATTTCTTCTTGTTTCTAAATAACTAAGAGGAGTAGATGTCTGTAATTTCCTCTTGCTAGTATCTGAAATTTGGATTTGGTCGTTTTTACTTATAATGCATCTATAAGATTTATTTTCATTTTCTTCAGCTTCAGATTGTTCTACTGAATTAGGCAACTTACTGCTAGACCGATGTATATCTGCTGACTGGAAATTCTTGTGAGTAGATATTCTGTGTTTTGAGTAATTTGTATTATGGGGAATTTGTGAACTACCACGTTTGTGTTTATTTAACGTCTGAACATTCTGTAAATTTTTCACATTTGTTTTCGATGAAATCCTTTTCCGTTTTCTAGGATGTTTATGGTTAGCTGTTCCAAACGAAGTTGTAGCACTGGAATATGGTGTAGGACTGGACTGTCTTTTTGTGGCAACAGTTTTCTCAGAGCTTAATCCTGAATGAAACATACTTTTCAAAACTTGTACTGAAGAAGACTCGTCTGTAAAATGAAAATAAAGTGATGATTACATTGCATATAGTCCCTTCTCGGGAGAGAGGCAGTATATACATTTAAATAAATAAATAG
>JAEANM010013326.1:0-12520 GCA_017656035.1 Myanophis thanlyinensis | reverse complement strand
TAATTCAACAACTGGAGAACTACAACATTCTCACCTCTCCTTTGCTTATTTTTGTGGGATAGGAGTGAAAATGAGAAAACAGAGAAGGACGTGTACATTGCCATTGTTAGTCATTCATTAGCTGGATTTGTCTATGTAGTGAAATTCATAAATAGATAGAAAGCAATAAACGTTACTTTTTCCTTAAAAACCCATTTATGAATATAGAATCAGAGCCTTACTTATTTAAAACCATTTTCCCATTAATTGACTAGAGGGTGTTCTTTGATCTACACAAAATGAATTCATTGCAATAAATTATGAATTTCATTTCAATTAAGTTGGGTTTATATGCATCTCTAGATCTTGTGGCCATCTGCTTGCCATCTGTTGATTAGTTAGGAATTCAATTCAATGTACAATTTTCCACCAGCATCTTAAAATCCAAAGATAAATTGAAACTGGTATCATCAGAACTTTGTTTTAATCTTAACTGAGCTTTCTTTTCCAAATGATCGTACTTCCTAAGAATATGGTAGCCTTATTTTAAATCAGCATACATTAGTTATTGTCTGCTTGGGTTTGCAAATGTATTACCCAAGGATGAACATAAGATACTTCTACTAAAATCTATTCATAAATGTTCATTCCTAGTTTCCATGGAAATTTTGGCTGAAGGTGAACTTTTGGTCCATAAGATTGGAGATTAAAATGATTGTGCTAACTACACTCCCTTCATAATTGTTATTGTTCTAATGTCGAAATTATGGTAGTAAGAATGTTCTATCTATCTCTCTCTCTCTCTCTCTCACACATACATTCAGATAGATAGATAGATAGACAGACAGAAATTCATTCCACATCAACTGTAGCACTTTTTTAAATATTAGCAGGCATCACTTGTTTAGTGATTTATAGGGACAAGAGAATTGCTTGGCTGTAAGAGAAATTATTTGCTTTAAAAGTACATGTGCATCTGATTTTTATAGCTATGAAAGTTAACAAGATCTATATGATACCCACAAAGCAAGACAGATTCAAATTATTTTCTTTGGCTTCGGCTATTATTCTGCTGAAAACTTAGCTGACCTCCCAAATAGACAACTGACCTGTGATTGACGTAACTGTTCTAAACAGTCGTCTTTTTGGTTTTTTGAATGCTCAGAATGAACCGCTACAATCAACAAGTAAAACATACACACACATACACAAACACAAAACCAGAAAGTTTGACCCCAATTTCCTACTGTATAGCTGTCCAGAGTTTTTGGATGTTGAGTAGAAAAATAATTAGAGATAGGAAAAAAAAAAAACCCCACAAGGCTTTGTTACCTACAATTTTGATATACAGATTCTGGATAAAGCCTTTTCTATCTTTTTGAATTTAGGCAGCATGCTATAATAATTACAAATGATGGATTAGAAATTTGGAATCTGCTTATTCAGCTGGATTGGAAAACTTCCAACTAACAATGATAGAGGAGATGAAAAACTTTCTTTTTGTGTCATTAAAATGACCAATTTTAGAGCTTAGAGTCCTGGAGAGAGGTAAATGATAAATGAATCGTTTTAGGAATAGCTGTAGTAAGGCCTTTACGTCTTCACTCTACCAGATGATTTTGGCTCTGCTGGATAATGGGTCTTACCAGGCTGGACCCTAGATTTATCAGTTCATTGCTGTTTTAAAGGGAAGGGGTTCAAAGAGATTTGTTATAGCACTTAGCAATATCAATAGCACTTAGATTTATACATACCACTTCGTAGTGCTATACAATCCTCTCTAGGTGGTTTACAGAATCAGCAGATTGCCCCCAACAATCTGGTCACTCATTTTACTGACCTCGGAAAGATGGAAAGCTGAGTCCATCTTGAGCCAGTCAGGATTGAACTGCTGGCTGTGAGCAGAGTCAGCCTGCAATACTGCAGTCTAACCACTATGCTACTGTGGCACAGATATATTTTAGACTGACTTCAGGCCTGAATTGTAATTGGAAACAGCCTTTGTCACCATTTACACCAGGATCTACCCAAGAATAGAACTATTCTATTTGGTTCTGTTGAATCCCTGTGATTTTTAATATCATCATAGATGGGTTCTTTTTGAATTACTTGATGGACAGAGTGGTCTGGAAGGTATCACACAAGAGTGACTGTGTCTAGATTTGATTGTGTTAACCTTTAACATTCAAGCTTACAAAGTTCAGGTTATTGTGATATATATGATTCATTGTCTTAGACTGAGGTTCCTTGGTTTCAAATTCAAATTCAAATTTTATTTTCAAATTCAAATTCAAATTTTACACAGTCATACATGGTACGATGCAGTGAAATGCAGTGTTACCTTTCTATTGATTACATATCCCCTATTAATCAAATGTCAAATAAATTTCTAAATCTACTTTATTTGTTTGTTATTTATTTACTTACTTACATACTTCATTATGTATTACATTTGTTTGCTGCCTATTTCACTGCAAGACCCATTATCCCCATTATCTTGGGGAAAATGCTGATTGTATAACAGTATAAAATATGATAAAATTTATGATATAAAAAAGAAACATACCGAGTCATTTTTTTCAGAGTTAAAATTGCTTTTCCAAAAAATTAGAAAAGATACACAAGTCTTTCCTTACGTTGAAAAGCCACTTGTCTCATTATGACCAACTCAAGTAGGATATATATGGATATAACTCATGCTATGTAGAAATGACTAGGCTGAGACCAATGGAGAAAGCAAGTGTGTCATTGGTCTTGAGTCGCTTCATGTCCACAAGAGATCCAAGTTCACCTTGAATTCAATTGACCCTTTGTCAGTATATGAGAGTTCATAGACTGAAAGAGACATAGCAACAAATCAGCCAATGGGAGCTGATTGGTGACTCAGACTAGGTGTGACTTAGCTCTGCAGCTCTGAAATTGAAACTAGTCTGTGCTGAGCTCTGAAACTGAAACTGTTCTCTACTCTGCTTGTGTTTGCTTGTACTCGTTACAGTGTTGGAAAAACCTGCTTTTGGTATTGTATACTTACTTCAGTTATATATAAAGATAAGTTTCTTATATAGAATGGAATCCTGCTGAATCAGTTACTTATGTGGGCTTCTGAATGTGTTTGCTGCTGCAAACTCTGACATCCTTATCTACCACCAATTTGCCTTAACTGTTAGTAGTTCAGATTCTCATACACAGTGTTAGTATGCAATCCTAGCCTGTATTCATTTGAAGCATCTTGACTTTTGTTTTGACATGCTGCTGCTGTTACCTTGTCCACTGAGGTGGCCTTTCCAACTGAGATGGATCAGTCTGTTTTTCAGCACTGTACTTCATTGAAGTACTTCATTAAAATGCAATTACACTCCTTTTATCATCCCTGTTAACTAATTAATTGGTATCAAGAGTCATAATCTACCACACATGGACCAATGACACTTTAGAAGATGCCCTGGGTCCAAGATATAGCTGCAAGGAAGTTAGAAAACTATGTGTGATATAAGTCAGGTTCCTATTATAGTTTTCATACAATGCTAGCTTGTTTGTTGATTAATGTTTTTATTTAATTTGTAAGAACTTAGAATGACACAAATGATTGGTCCTGGCCATTTTTATTCCTTTAAAGTAGGTGAAATTTTGAGATAACAAGTGAATCATAATAATCTTTTGAGCTTTGTGGATTAGTGAGGAATTGAATCTAATTCTCCACTATGTTCCCACCCCACAGGAAGACCATGCTGGGTTTTTCACAGAAATCTATAATCCTTAAAAGTATTTGCAAGTCCATGTATCTGAGAAAACAATAGAGAGATTTTCCATATTGTCAAGCAACTATGAGTACAAAGAAAATGGCTTGTTGTCACAAACAGTGTAAAATGCTGTTGATTACTCCCACCTTGAAAGATAGATTATCCCATTTGGGCATTTTCTAATTCTACCAGCCCCCAGTCTTTCTAATAAAATAGCTTTCCCCTTAGGAACCTCAAATCTTGCCCATAGACACAATATTTTTCCTTTAAGTAACAGCAATACTTGGGCCTCTTAGAGAGATACAGAGATTGGCACCATGCCATGCTAATACTGAAGAATGGAATATGCAACATATAATTCCTTCAAATTGTTTCTTCAGAGATGAATCCTGGAGTCCTTAACATTCACAGCTAAAACCTTCCAGGGGAAAACAAATCACAATCAAACATACAGCAAGGGGAAAGACCTTGCTTTTCGCAATAAAACTAATTTCTTTGCCAACACCTCATTGTTGTCCTATTGGAAGCCATTCATTTGCAAACCAATATATAGATTTCTTGCATCTTCCCTCTGCTAAAACAATGTTCTAGATGGAATTTAATCACTTTACCTATCAAGTTAATTTTCCATTGCAATCACATGAATATTTAATTCACATGAAATGTTCTTTTTGCCACTGCTGTTATGAGCTGTGATAATTGAGCTCTCACTATCACACGTCTTCTGAAATCAGCTTTATTATTCTATAGCTCCAATTGGTAGGTAGATGATACCAATTGCCCCAGTTGGTAGGTAGATGATATGGAGAAAGAGGTTGTTCAACTTAGTCCAATTTAGATAATTTACAAGGCTGCTGGATCATTTCTTACTTGATATATACTTTTCCCATATATTGCATTTATATCATTATAAACACAGACTATAATGTATGTACACGCATCCGCCTGGATTGTTATTGCTGTTCTTGTTGTTTTTAAGAGGGCTACAGGAACTACTGTTGATGGGGCCTCATATGCTTCCAAGATTTTCATTATTTTGGTTGCTCTCTAACTTCAACTGACAAAGGACAATTGAAGGAAAAATACATTGATGGAAGACATGATGAAAGATGGTGGAATAGAAGATTCAAATTAACATTATATCCTCAGCTCTTTAAAATAACTTGACTGGGTTTACCTTCAGAGAGGTTAAATAAACGTGATCCAATTTGGTGGGGTTGGTAGAGTTCAGATCCACAAGCTCTTCCCAAGTAGAAAGGTGTTTACATTTCCTAAAGGAAATGTACAAATGTGTGGATTTAAGAGCAGAGACAAGTATAATGAGAAGTGTTGTTTAATCAAAGAATCTAATTTGCATCAAACATGCTACCTTCTAATACAGTTCGAACCACTCCAGTTATAAACAAAGGTATGTTTCAGTGCATTAGCATGTTGGCATGCTGGTTTCTGAAAAATGGGCTCACTCTGGGAATGATCATTTACATTATTTAAAAGTAAAACTATTAAATATGGCTATTCTCCAGTCGTGTATTTAATTATTTTCCCCATCTGTCATATTAAAAATTAAGATTTTGTATCATTTTGGAAAAATTTCTGGGGCATCTCAACAGCTCCGATGCATCATATTATTATGTACTCCTGCTTTCAAGCGTCTGAGCAAGAATCCAGTCATAATCCATCATTGTCCTTTTTTTCATTCTTGCATTGATATATTGCTCTGAGCATTGTTATATATTATATTTCCAAGAAACATTTGCAAGCAAGTTCAATTCCCTGGAGGAATTCAAATTGGCTTGAAAATATCTGAGTGCAGAGAGAGAAAATTTGAGGGAACTGTTGTGGAAATCAAATGCAATCAAGTTTAATATCCAGGATATCTCTCTGCTGGGAAATTAGTTTGTGGAAGAAAGATTGAATCTGGAACCTCTGTGTACCACTGACAACTACATTGTATATGAGCCTTGTTTACTGGTGGGTAAAGATGGACATATTGGTCTGACATCTCAGTTCTACATACATACTGTATGCTCATTCATAACTTTGATTGTTTTTTTCTAGTGAGAACAGGGGATCAAAGAAACCCAGCTCTCTCTTCATTTTTCCCCTACAAATTCCCATTTAATCTAGTGAAAGAAAAAATATTTTAGCTTTCTTCTGCCCAAAGGAAAACCATTTTCTCATGAGCAAAGTACAGTATAGTATTTTTGCACATATTTGGTTCAAAGAGTGTGTTTTGATGTCCAGAAGTTTCATTGTACAATCACCTGTCCAGGAGTCTGCCCTGTCCTGAGTGTCCCATGCTTTCCTTAGAATATTTTAGTAGATGTCATTAGGGAGCTCCTCCAATGGGTTCTTTTGTGTGATGGTGCTAATGTTTTTATTAAGGGGAAATCCTACTAGTGTTTCAAAGGGTCCTGAAAACCTTCACTCAGTGTATAACATGACACACTTTCATTGGGTCTTTATCCAGGCCTTTGGCAAGAATGATTGAAGTTATTTTGTTGTAGGAGAAGGACAGGCAGAGGCTGAGTCAAGAGAGGAATCAGTCTAGACTGGTTACATTCCCACAAATGGTCTTTGGTGGCACAGTGGCTAGAGTGCAGTACTGCAGTATAGCAGTACTTCTGCTGTCTGCTGGTTCAAATCCCACCAGGCTCAATGTTGACTCAGCCTTCCATCCTTCCAAGGTGGGTAAAATGAGGACCCAGATTGTTGAGGGCAATATTCTGACTCTGTAAAACCACTTAGAGAGGGCCGGAAAGCACTATAAAGTGGTATATAAGTCTAAGTGCTATTGCTAAGTTCAACCCTTCTTGAATTCCATTGACTCTTATCTAGTGCCAATTTAGTGCCGACTGTTAGTTGACTAGATTCTTATGGGCATGAGCAATAAACCAGCATAACTAGTGCCTAAATGTGTAATCCTGATTCTTCACACCTGACAATTGTCTTTTTTTTTTTTGTTTGTCCCCATCTGGGTTTGTTATCTCTGCCACCTTTGCTCTTTTTTGTTTTCTCCTTGTTTTTTTTTTCTTTTAACAGTGTCCTACCCCAGGCCAAGCACACACACATACACAAAGGAATAATTTGCACACTTTACTAAATAAGGTTTGCAAAAACATACACACACACACACACTTGCAGATTACTTCCCCCAAAGTTCAGCAGACTTCTGAAATCATAGTGGTGAACAGAAGAGCAGTCAGGTAAAATCTGAAGGCAATAGCTTGTAGAAGGTTCATCAGCCGATCCAGTTCCAAAGTCAGGATTGTGAGATTCCCAAGTCAAGGTGCATAGAGTGGGAGTTAATGGGTGTTTGTTGTCAACAGAGGGACTTAGTTTGCTGCTCTATTTTAACAGAAGCAACCTTGGAGTTTCTCATTTCGAGGAGCAAAACTCTAAATAAGAGTTTAGAGCAGGGGTGGGCAAACTTTTTGACTCACAGGCCACAATGGTTTCTAAAATTTGACAGAGAGGCCGGGCCAGAATAGGAGAATGGTGTGTTTGTGTGAACTAATATAAATTGGATGTGGCCTGCGGGCCGTAGTTTGCCCATGTCTGAGCTACACTTACTGAACCATAAAAGTTTGTTGTTTGTCTTCACCAATGCAAAAGGGAAAAGCTTGACTTACAATTCCTCATGAATAAGGAAGTGTTTCAGCTAACATAGGAATTGTATCAGACCGTTCAGCGAAATCAGCTTCTCAGATTCTCTCTATCTTTTTTTTTTCTACCATGGAGAGAAAAAAGAAAAAGTTTTCTTCTGCTAGTAACTAGTTCGGCGGGCCTGATTAAAAAGCCCAATGGGCCGGATGTGGCCCGTGGGCCATAGTTTGCCCATGTCTGGTTTAGAGCAAGCAGTCTCAAAAGAGTGCCTTTCAGTGGCGAAATTCAGCCTAGTCACACCGGTTCTGCTGAGGTGGTAGCGACATTTAGGTTTGGCCCTGCCCATCTGCCCCTGCCCTTTTCTATTCTATATCCCCTCTTTTTTTTTAGTGTTATTTACCTGAATTACTTAAAACAGCTGTTTTTCAGCCCTCAGCAGTCTTCCTAATCACCTGTCATCATTTTAAGGTGCCGTGCTGACAGCGCAGTTGGTGCGTGCATGTGCAAAATGCGGGTGCATGGGCAAAGCGTGCGCGCCCCAAACCAGTGGTGAAGCTGGTTGAATTGCACCACTGATGCCTTTGTTCTATTCTCCTTGTAGCCCATTGTCCGCCCCCCAACTCAGAGACGAGACAACAAGATCCAATCATTTATTTCCTTGCACCTTGATGGACAGAATCTTGCCAGACTGGAGCTAACAACTTTCTAATCTACTAGATATATCATGAGAGATTCTAAATTGTGGTTACCCAGTTTCTTTATCCTCCTTATCTGAGGATAATTTCCCTCTTTCTGGGAAAGCTCAATGTTGTCAAAAATCTCCCCCTCTGCTCCTACAGGTGCACAGTCCGTTACACACACCAAATTCCAGAGTTGGGAGGCAGCAATAATTCAGCACTTTCATCTTTGGCAGCTGTCTCTGCTGGTTGCTGGGCAGTTTTACCTCCTCTGCCCATAGAGACACTAGTGCTGTTCCTTCACTCTGGAGCTGATCGCTTGTTCACCCTTCTGCATCTTGCTACTCATTGTTGGTCTTCTCCTTTGGCTCTAAATCTGACAGAGTTGCTGGAATCAGGTGGTATAAAAATTTAATGTATCATCCATCATCAACATCATCATCATCTTGCCCTTACAAAATTGTTGAAAAATGTCTTCTTTCCTTGATTCACAACAATTATCCATACAATTTCTCAGCCCACCTAAAGGTTATTTTGGCCTTATTTTGGCTAACAGCTTACCAGTTCTATATCAAACTATACTTTAAAAAAAAACTGCATGAAGATTCTTATTTATTATACAAAATAACTGGGTTGCTTTTTGCAAAAAATATAATTTCTTCATGCCTTTCTCTGTTTATTTTATTTTATCCTAAAATAGATTGCATATACAAAACTATATATAAAATCTCTGATACAGATAAAGGCTCTCATCTATATATTTGTCTAAGCAGTGATAATCAGTTGGCTTAATTGGGTATACAGGTCACACAAACACGTTCTTTTTCAAACATGTTTACAGCAGCTGTAAATTTTGCAACCAGGTGTTGACTTTACAAGGAATAAAGGTAATCTGATTTATGCAGGGATGCTATCTACATGCATCATACTCTAAGCACAAACACCTTGATTTTTTTAAAAAGGCAACCATGTGTTTAAACTCACTATCTCACTTCACTCAATATAAAATTCTATGTATCAGCTTCTAACACAACAAACAGTATGTAGCTATTCACTTATTAATATTATTATTTCGTGTGGGATGACAGAATGCAACATTAGCATATAAAAATGCACAGAAACAGCATATAAAATGTGCATCAAAGTATAAAACACCAGAACAGTGAATTATTTTAAAAGCACATAGTATGAGTGATAAATAAAATTATGAATTAGACTTAAATTATGTATGAGCAGTTACAGGAATGACTAAACCTATGGCCAGATATCTAGATTGTTTAGCCATCGGACAGCGGTACTTTCAAAATGCTGCATTTCATGCAGGGATCAAGGCAACCTTCTGAAGTTATATTCTGTCGTAATATAATATAAGGCTATTCACTAACATCTTAAGGTACTTTATTCTAAGGTGTGTGTGTGTGTATGTGTGTGTGTGTACAAAAAGATTGAAATTAGAGCAGAAATACAGTTCCAAATGGGGAAAAAAATCACTAAGACTTTTTTTTTGACAAATTTGTACAGACAGTTGCTGGAGAGTAATAGGTTTTAGCTTAAGGAGGATTGCTACCTTATAGCAATATGTCTATATAAAGCTCATGGGCCACATATTCTCCCTTTATGCAGTTCCTAAAGCAGTTATAAATCATGTGACAGCTACTCAGTGGTAAATATATTTTGCAAACAATACACAGATGTAAAGGATTGTGGAACCATTCAAACAATGTACCTGATGACTTAGATAAGATTAGTTTCATGCATCACGATGAACTCTTTTGGTCAGTATTTTATGTGAACTTAGTCTTTGCAGTTTATAATCATGATCTATAGATTAGTTTAATAAGCAAACTAGCTAATTGTGTTTTACTTGCCAAACCATGGTGAAATCCTTGTTTGTGCAACATGTGGACCCAACTGCAGAAATGTACAACAGAAAGAAAAAGAAACATATGGTTGCACGTTCCATGGGTATACATCCTGGATATTTGGAAAAGTACTAGAAACATTCAGAAGGCTTCAGATCTGGAAAGGATTGTACAAATGAATTGGATCCTAGTAATCTGAAAACCAACTATTTGGCATTGTCCATTGAGTAATATTCAATATAACTCCCAATTAATTTGTACAGTGTCTTTAATAATAATAACATTTAACCATAATACATCCGGCAACAATACCTTTAACACTATCAAACAAGATCTGCTTATTGGGGAGGATTCAATGGGTTGATAAGAATGTATGCCAGAATATAGTTCTGTGCTTGAAATATAGTGCTTGAAAAAGATAAACATTAAAATTGCAGCCGCCCACTATAATTTCTTCCAGCAAAATATGTGGAAATTTTATTACGAATTTTAAACCAAACACAACTCAAGAATTCAAGAAATAAAGTTGGATGAACACATGAAAATAAGGAACCAAGAACAAACCAAAAGAACTTATTTTTCTTGTTTTTAAGAACATAAAAAATTATATTGTCCATTAATGCTTCTCAAGTTTAGAGTTAAACTGGGTCTTAAGCAAGGCCCATCTTTGGCTCCCTTTCTCCTTTTAACATCTTATTTTATAAAAGGGTGTCATTAGAGAGAGCAAACATAAGAAAATGAATGGGGCAAGGAAAAGCAGACCTGACAGAAAACTAATCTCACTCTGTAATTCTACCAGGATAGTCATTGTTAGCCTGAGAAAAGCTATCTGTCAATCAAAGGAATGACCGGTGTGTCTAGAGGAAATGGCAGAATAACCTTTTGCATCAAAGGCACAAGGCAAAGATTCTAGGAACTTAGTAGAGGTGATGCAATACTACTGTATATTCTCCAGAGGTTAGATAAACTAAGATGAGTTTCTTGCCATTTACTGATTATGGTCTTTGGGGGGAAACCATACAAAAAGTTGAGATCCTTGTCAGTGCAGGCTAGGTTTTTATTTTTCTAAATATCCCTTGGCAACTGCTAGAAGAGATGTCTTCCCAAGATATTTTTCTGGCTGTGGTTACCATAGCACTGAAGGATGTCAACACATTCTACATTTCAGAATAGAGAGAGAATTGAAAGAAACATAATTGATCTTCATTCATCTTTAAAATAAGAATTAAGGTAGAAGAGGGTGGCGTGTAAATCATCCCTTTATATTACTTGGTCATTCCATTGAGATAATGGAAGGAAATCCTTTTCTTTTGATTAACTTATCATCTGAAAGAATAGATAAAATTTAGAGACAAATAACTAAACCGCCCATTGTCTGTCTTTTGGAATTATTTTTAAATCCCTTTAATGTAATTATGCCTGGTTTTACATCAGGTAAATACTCTTCTCCACCTCCCTTTGACCTCATCTTTTCGCAAAAGTTTCATGCATAATTCACATTTTTGCTATTAATGGGATTAATTTTCTTTTAGCTACCCATGTTAGGGAATTGTTTCCCCTCCGTAAAGTTCAGGTAAAATCTTGACAAGGCATGCCATTAAACTGATGTAACTCCACTTTGCTAAGCTCACACCACTTTAACTACTACTCTAATTTCTCTGCTGTTGAAATAATACTGTCAATGCATGTGCTGACTCCCAGAGAATGCATTCTAAAATTAATCTGAGGAATATTCAGAAAGGTTGGAAGGTTGGCATTTGGAAGATATATGTACCCATGTATGCATGGAATCATTCTATACCCGAAATCAGCAGCACTTTCTGATCCCAACTACTGCTACCAAAAGGGAAGAAATTACTTCAGTTCTTATTGCAATACAATCCATGTGATCCAAATTCTCAGCCCATGCAAGGGTTTCAGGATCTGTCACACTTGCTGCCTTAACAAAATAAGTGTCAGCTCTTCGAGGTAGAACAGACGAGAAATTGAAGTTATGACTGCTAAAACTACTTTTATTATACTGTAGAGTTAAAATAACAGATTCCTGCAAGTCTGAATATGCTTCCTCCTTCCTTCCCTTTATCCTCATGATAACTAGGAGGGCAAATTTTAAAACACTTTCTCAGATTACCTTTCTGTTCTGGGTATACATTTATTTTATCCCGCTGTGGTCTCAGTTGCAGTCCTTCCTCTTCCCCCAAGGTTATTTCTTTTCCATATTACATTAACCCCAAATAGGGATTCTTCAAAATGCCATTGTGAATTTACCTGAACTATACATCCTTAATCCTACCTTCTCCAATTTTAGTGCCCCCTAAATATGTGGTCCATATCCTAGAAATCTAAACACTCCCCATTTTGATGGGGTGTTCTGGAAATTGAATATCACACAACATCCCTGGTTATTTCAGAACTGCCTTTCTCCCACTGTTTCTACCCATTCAGCAAAGTGGGTTCATTTTGCATCCCATCTTTTAATCAATGCAATCTTATGGGACCTAGGGAGTGGATTTTCTTTGCTGTGATAGCTGTCTCTAGCTTGGTACCTGTTTGATTCCTTCAATAAGAGGCTAGACGCCAAAGGCTTAAGTGACAACAGCTCTTTATTTTACAGCACAAGCATTGCAAGAACATATTTACAGGGATTTTGACAGCT
>JAEANM010013325.1:0-14443 GCA_017656035.1 Myanophis thanlyinensis | reverse complement strand
CTGCTCCTGGTGGATGGATCTCCTCGGCCGCTCCTGGCACTGCTGCCTTTGGTGGGTCTCAGCAGTCATCTGAGGCCGTATCCCTGGTCTCTCTGGGGTCCTCAGCAGTCCCTCATAGCCTCTGCCTCAGTGTCTCAGCAGTCTCTCAGAGCCTTTGTCTCTGTGCCTCAGCAGTCCCTGAAGGGGACATCAGCGTAGCCATCCTATATTCACATGTAGTTCTGACTGAAAAGGTAGAAATAAATTCTTCTTGGTTGTCCATACTCTGCCTTTGTATTTTAACTGCAAACAGTGTGTTGCTAGTTATCGCTTTGTCCTAGCATGATTCCCATTCTAATAGCAAGGTTAATGCCCCTACTATAAAGCTCAAAGATCTGAGGCCAGCAACTCTGAATTTCTGGTGTTTTTACATTTCTAGGTGGGGGTGGGGGTGGGGGTGGGGGGGAGTCTAGACTTGCAAATCACAATTGTAAGACATGAACAGAGCTGTCAGCTAAGCCAGACTTGTTAAGAAGTCACAGCCTCAGAGCATCTATTAGTGTCACTTCTTTATAGCAGAAAGGGTGACTTCTTCTCTGTTATGAGACAGAAAATCAATAACCCCATGACCAGTCTCCACCTAAGTGGTCCATGGCAAGGCATATATATTTACAGCCAACTACATGGAGTTGAGCTTTGCGTGTATGTGTGTGCGCACGCGTGTGCATGAGCATTTTTCAACTTAACCGACAAGTATGATGGGGAGGCACTTTTGTAAGGGGAAGCTAATTGCAGCTGGCAGATTGTATGCACTTGTGTGCACGACACCCGACCCTCCGAGCAGGTGCTGAGACTGCTGGGCAAGCATTAAGTAGATTATGATGATTCAATGGCCAAGGGGGACTGACATCAGAATAAAAGAGAACTATGATTATCTTTTGCAGACAGGGAGCTGAGCTCAGTTCCTATGAGAAATACTGGTAGAGTCACAATTCTATTAGATTGGCACGGTGGAATGGAGTGGTCCCGATTATTTGAAATGCTTTGCTTTTATTGATGAAATTGGAAATTAATAAACAAGGGCTGTCCGATATTATGGTGTTTTTTTTTACATGTTGCCAAATACCATTATAAGAAGCAGTATTTGAATCAAATTAAAACTCTTCACTTCACTAACAACATGGCCTGCTGAGTTTGACTAGCTAATTTTGTCAGGAATACGGAGGCTACTCTCTTAATAAAAAATGTGGGCCCTTATTCACACGTGCAATGTCCTTTCAGCTTCCTGTAGCTATTGAACTTATCTTTTAAATCAACCTTTTGGGGCTGTCAGACCCCAAGAACCAAGAAAGACATGTGGAATTGCTTATAAGCAGTTTCCTTTGTTGTTCCACACCAACAGACAGAAATCTTGCCAGCTAAAGCAACTATTTGAATGACTGCAGATATACTCTGAGAATTGCTAGGAAAGACCTTTCTTAACTTTCTTTCTCCTGATTAAACTAGCTAAACTTTGTTGCCTTTTTTCCCTCTTGAATGCAGCCCCTCCTTCCTGGGAATCCAGACTACATTCCACCACATCTGAGTAGTTCAATTTATTGAAATTAGGAAAATTTCCCCAAATATCATGACCATAAATTAAATTTATTTTTTATTATTAGAAGAATGAATCATTGTTAAGTGGGCATAGCTATCAAAAGAGATCATCCCCGGGGCACTAATGATATTATTGCTGTGTATTTTCAATAATACTTTATTAGGAGGATAGCCTAGAAGTCACCTTACACCACTATTTCTCAACCTTAGTTAAAATTAAAGATGTGTGGACTTGAAATCCACACATCTTCAATATCAAGATTTTTTTAAAAAAACATTATCCTAGACTTTTCTTAGTTTTGGACAGAGTGATGTGGTCTGTTAGCATATATTGGGTTCTTTGGAGAAGATGGAACCCCCTGAATGATGGCTATACAAGATCGATTAACCAGTTCATTCAACTTCTAGAAGCACAGGAGGGAAGAGTGGCACCATCTTGCTCTTTGTCTTGGATGGCAAAGAATATCATGATGACCCCATGTGTCAATTATCAAAAGTCACAGATCTGCAAGTGTGAAGCAAAGATCAATGTTTGAGTTTTACAACTACAGAATTGAAGATGAAGGTTTTCCTTTTGTGGGGGAGGTAAGTACCAATAATTCTGACTTGTGATATATACTGGGAGGTGGGGATGAGGAGAAGCATAAAAAAAACCCCCACCACTCTGTCTCAGATGGTCATGGGTTCATAAAACTTTTTCAACCTGCAACATTGTTATACATATTGTAAGAAGTACGCAGAAAGTCGCAAGTAGTATTGACTTGTATTTTATTCATTATATTCTTTTTATTCATTCTTTACTCCTGGAAAAGATTTTGTACTTGTAATTCAGTCAAGTATTGCTATTTTTGTATTTATTTATTTTTATAAATACAGTATATAAACATCCAATGAATCCTGTCTGAATCTTGTTGAGTATGTTGTCCATTTGCAATGGTACATAAAAAAATCATATAGCTTATAACATAAAATTATTGGGCATTTAAATCTGAATAACGTTATAGTATATTACCCCAGAATACCCTTGCAGCAGAATACAGTAGAAGTTGGCAGAGTAAAATTCACTGCAGATAGAAGTGATTTATGAATTCAGTATAATTGTCTGCTGAAGTCAGTAGATTTTGATCACAGGAGAACCAGTGCTCTGAAAATCTGGGATGAAAGTAAAATCTCAATAAAGATACACACGTATGCAAAATCTCAACAGAGATACTCAATAAAGACACAATGCTAGTTCGTAAGACTGATAGGATGTCTTCTTAAAATGTACTAGCTTAGAGGCTTTTTTATAAATGGATAGGAACGTTATTTGTATTACATATCCTGAAAGCGGAGGAAAACCCCTGTATTTTAACATTCTACCAGAAAACCAGAACCACAATACTTGTGGCTACTAAACAAGCCTCATTGATTTTCTTATATGCAGAGAAGGCCTTTGATTATTTGAACTGATCTTACTTGTTCAAAATTTTGAAAGATATGAATTTTGTAGATAACTCTATAAAAGGGTAAGATTGATTTACACTTCAGATAAAGCACACAGTTGTGAATGAAGTTCTAACAAAACCTTTGAGAGAAGAAGAAGAAGAAGAAGAAGAAGAAGTTGTTTCCATTTATTTATTTCGATTTTTGAAATATTGGATAAAATGACAAGATAGGATTTGGAGAATAAAGTGTTTATAAGACACTTATTAGTTAAGAACTCTTGCAGATGGCTTGATATTATTTCTAGTAATTTCTTTAAAGGAAATTGAAATATTAATAGGCAAATTAAAATAATTTCATGCATTAGCAGGTTTCAAGATTAGTAAATAGAAGCTGAAGATGTTAATAAAAATACAAAAATAGAAGGTCAGACAGAATTGATAAATAAAACAGATTTTGAGATTGAGAAGAGTATATCTGGGTATTACTACAACAAATATGAACTTGTTATTTCAAAATAGCTCTGTTAAGACATCAAAGTTAAAAATGATGTGTTAAGATGAGAGAAATAACAATTGTTATTGATGGGGAGAATTTCTATATCAAAAAATGAATATCTTGCCTAGAATGATGTTTTTGTTTTGGACAATGCTTGTTTTGACAATTGATGTACTATTTAAACAGTGGCAAAGGGATAAATCTAAATTGTTTGATGGGAAAAATATGAGTTAAATATATAGTTTTACAAGATGCAAAGTAAATGAGAGAAATGGGTTTACTTGACTTGAAATTGTATTTTCCAGCTTTCTCCTTTGGTTTGAATGAAAGGGAAGGTGTTGCTGAAAAATAGAAGCGTTTTTGTGTTAGAAAAACATGACTTAAGATTTGGGCAGCATGGATATATGATATGATCACGTTAAAGTTAATTGATTTTAAAAATCACTATGTTAAATATTTTGTATTGAGAATATGGAAAAGATATAAACCCAGGTTGTACCTGAAAACAATTTTATGGCTCTCAGCATAACAAATATTTAGACAAGACATAATAGGAAACACAAATGGTTAATTTACCATTAGATACTAAAATTTGATCAACAAAAAATTAAAATAAAATCAAGAAAACTGGTGATAGAGCAGAGGTGAAATTCAGCCATTCTAGCAGGTTCGCTAGAACTGGTAGTAAATTTTCTAAGCAATTCAGAGAACCAGTTTTTAAAAGAATTTTTTTTTTCCACTTTACATGGTTAATCCTATAAGGAAGGCAGGAAAAATAAACATTCTGGTGTTGTTTCTAGCCTAATTTGTATTGCCCTGCTTACAGAAAATGCCCACCCAGTTACATGACCAGCCACACCCACCAAGCCACGGCCACAAAACCAGTAGTAAGAAATTTTAAATTCCACCACTGTGATAGAGGGATATACCTATCAGCGCTTATCTTATTTACATTTATTAGAAAGATTTAAAATGTGATTTTAAACATTGTTTGAAATAGAATTGTATACAAATGATGAATATGTAGTTGCTAAAATGTATAATGTTTTATTGAAATTTGAAACAAAAAAGTGAAGATTGTATGATAAAGTGGGCTAACAAATGTGGTTATAATATACAGATGGAACAATGGAAAAATAAATGGCTGAAAGGGTTCAAATATATATTATGATACAATCTTAAATATTTTTATATAAAATGAGGTATTGTTACATGTCACTTGAAAAATTGCCCAGAATGTACAAAGGAACTTTAAATTTATGCTAGAAACATGAAGTACAGAAAGAGATATTTTATCATGTTTGATGGATATATAAAAAAAACTAAAAAAATCTAAATTCAAATAAATACACTGATTCAGAGGATTTAAAGATTAATATACAACTGAAACCACAGTTAGTCTATGAGTCACTGTAGAGTAAGTATGGCCATAACATTTATTGCTTGTGTCTTTATTTGTTTACCTGAAAAGAGAAATGAACAACTTAAGTGAACTGTGATATCTAAATGAAAACTGGAAATAAAAGCAATGAGCTTTTTTAATTCTCTGGGTCAGCCAACTCTGATTGAAGCATGGCAGTGATTCAGACAAATGAAAGGTCTATAGCTATTTATTTGGCCCCTCTGCAAATGTAATGTCATGGACAGATGCCTTATCTGTTTAATGTTTGGATTGGCCTTGCTTATTTGTCACTGATTGGTTGTAACTACTCAGTCATTTGTAAAGAAAGCAAATATGGCCTTTGATCAGCGTTATTTTTTATTCTATGATAGCCTTGAGCAAAGACGTTCCTTCACTCCTTTTTAATCCTGATATTGTAACATTTATCTTTTCACAGGGAAACACAGAAATAACTTTTTAATGTACTGACACCTTCCAAATCAAATGAAAATTCCTTACATTGGTTTCCTTTAATCTATAGTATTTACTCTACAATGTGAAGAATGCATCTTAAAATCTGTCAATCAAACTCTGCAATAATGACCCAGAATAAACATACAAAAGAAAAAATGATGTAGGTTTTTATTGTCAATGTATCATGGATATAGCCAAATGAATCTCCCATTCCAAGCTTCAGGATGAATATTCCATGTACATAGATATAGTCTACCATTCATTTCCATCTAGGATAGTATGTAAGTATTATATTGAAAGATAGTTACACTTTTTTACAGAAATCTTATTAGTATTGTTAAGAACAATTTATCTACCTCACCTCTGCTATCCATCTTACATGCACCAGACTAATCTGAAAATAACATTTCAGTTGATATACATATCATAGTGGTTATTGTCATTTTCTAATATTCATCTCCCATCTCACTGATATATTTATGATAAAAAGATAGTTAGGAAACATATCATCATGTTACATTGCTGAAAATATGACATTACAAAAAAGATGTTTGAGTTACTAGGAATTTGGCTGAGTAAGAGATGCATCTTATTCTGAAATATGGAAGCTCTTATGCCCAATATAATTGTAATATATGATGATGATGATGTACACTTAATTTCCTCATCCTTTAAATAAGGTGCTTTTAATTTACAGGTTCAGATGAATCAAATTCCCTCTAGCAGGTCACTTCATTCTTTAGGTCCAGTTTTGTACAGTATATTTCTTTTCCAAGTGAGATTGCAAGTCAGTTTTTCCTTTTTAAATAAGGAGATGGAATTTTTATTAGTTGTTTTTAGTATTCCTGGAAAACCCAACGATTCTTTGACTATGATAACATATTGCTTTTGTATTGACTTGTATTTTTTTGATACTGTCTGCATTTCATACTATAGATTATTTCTTCAGTGTTAAGACTCCATTGCTACTCTTTGGTATCACTCAAGTATCTTTATCTAGGCAGTGAATTTAAAATGTCAAAATGAAGGATGAAAATTGGAATGGAAATGTTCAAAGCTTTGAAATACTAGAGCAAATCTAACATCTGAAGTTCACTAAAAAATCCACACTTGAGCTTGAGTGAAATCTTGAGTTTGGTCCTATGATAGTAAAATCGATGGATGTGAATAGATTATTGTTGTAAAAAGCTAATTTACCTAATTTATTATTTTCTTTTGGTGATCTCAAATACCCCAGATACTTAACTAATTGGACAGGAGCCATCATAAAACTCCTAATAGGATATTCTTGACTATGAAAAACAGATATCTTCAGAGCCAACACTGAGATCATTCCTTTATTTTCCGATGATTGGAATCCAGAAGCCAAAAATATCATCTTCTGAAATCCTTCATAAGCTACAAATCAATTATTCGGGGAGATAGGGAAGGCAAAATGTGCACAAGTATTGGGGGCCATATCAGATGGAGTGCTATGAAAATATTTAATCTGAATAAGTTTGAGGGTGTTTCAATTAAATCATCACATTGAATCACATCACTGAATTGCTGCCTTGATTCAATACATCAAATCAAACTGGGTGCCTCTGAATCAATTCAGTGATTTGATGTGAACTTGATCATGCATGGATACATGTTTGTTATGAATAGATGATTCAATTCAAATCAAATGGATTTGACTTGTTCACTTAAACCGACAATTTGGATCAAGTCTTGAATGATTCACATACTCCTAATCAGATGTCTAATACAAGAAAGGAGTGTCGGAAACTCAGCCTATTTGTTCCCATTTACCAATATTGTTTAGAACTCACACTAATACTTTCTCCAATTAGCTGCTATCTGAACCTTTTGTTGGATAAGTTGTGATGGAAATGGATAGATTTATTCAATTGATTTTGTTTCTCATACTAGGTCCAAAACAAAACCACTAAAACAGCTTAGTTGTATATTCTGTACAATCTACTCAAAAACAGTTGGGTAAAACTTTTCAGAAAACTTGTGAACTTGAACAGAGTAATTTAGAATGTATAATAAAGGTCTGAAAAGCAGCAGCTGGTCAGAGTAGAGAAGTAATTAGCAATATAGCTAGTGAACATGAGGGTAAGTCAATATTGCACCCTAACCACATTATTCATTTAGATGTTTATTTCAGTTGTATTAGATCTATGAAAAAAATCTGTATTAGTAATAAATGATCTGCATTGCAAAGATCAGATGACATGTAAATTATAGCATATATTCTTAGATTCATAAATGGAAGATGCCATTTAAGCCACTGAATCCAATTCCCTGCTCAATGCAAAAATCTAAATTGAAGCAATTTAGACCAGTGGCTATCTAGTCTCCATCTGAACATATTTAATCAAGAAAACCCATCAGAGGAGTCTGCGGGTTCTAAACCTTTTATAAAAATGACAAAAACAATGTTACAAAAATGCTGTTTTATTATTCCCATCCTTTTACCTCCTCTTATAGATCTTTGAATCCAACTACCCTCCTGGGTAATTGATTCCACTATCAAATTGCTTTCTTTGCTAAAATAATTATTCAGAACTTATTAAAACCTAATTTCCCATAAATTAAATTTGTTTTTTTTATGTCCTGTACTCTGAATACAAATCTTGACCTTCTAATAGGTATTATTCTTTCAAGTATTTAAAGATTGCTGTAATGTCTTTCCTTTATTAGTTTTTCATAAAGGTAAACTATCTATATACCAATCTCTGATCATCCTCACTGCCCTTTTCTGACTATCTGAATCCTCATGAGACCCATAAAAGGACATAGTACTGAGATTCCCTATAAATAAGTGAAGATTAAGTATTAAAGGGATCTGGTTATATATGCATAAAAAAGAAAGACCTAGTTTGATTGAAAATTAACATTCTCAGGATTGGTAGAAAAATCTTCAGTTAATCCAGTAAGGAATGTTTAGAAAATCTTTATTGATATAAAACTTCCACTTGAAATATGGCAGAAAGGCCCACTACAAAGTCTTTGAGCCCTTCTTCTTGCCCAGTCATTGCTTATCTCATCTGAATTGTTTTCATATCTGACTTCTCACATTTTGAAGAAAAAAAAGGTCAGCCTTGGAAGCAGATAGAGAAGAACCGAAGACCAGCTGGATTTCCTGCTGCAATCACACACATGCACAGCAGATGCCTGAAGACCAGCTGGGTCTCTGCAATTGCATGTGAGTGCATGTGCAATCGCATGTCCATGCTCAGCAGGAGGTAAGTTGGCCGACAGTTTGTGTGCCCAGCAAGATGGCTCTGCATACCACCTGTGGCACCCATGCCATAGGTTCGCCATCACGGGTCTAGGACAACTCACCATGGCCAACTCACCATGGGAAGACTCACCACCACCAATTCATCATGGGACAATGATGAGTTATACTAATATTGAAGAAATGGTGGAATAGATTCGTTAAAGGAAAGGAGGGACAAAATGAAATGTGAGTGACAAAAATTAAAATACTTTTTTAATTATTTGAATCAATTAAATTGAATTGTCCCATGGTGAGTTGGCTGCAGCAAATTGGCCTTGGCAAATAGATCATGGTGAATTGGCTGTGGCAAGTTGTTTCATTTTGTGAAATGAAGTGTTAATATCACCTTGTAATATCTTCATAAGACCACACTTAGAATATCACATCCAGTTTTGGTTGTCACGATATAAATAAAGATGTTGAGATTCCAGAAAAAAGTGCAGAGAAGAACAACAAAAGTAATTAGGGGCCTGGAGGCTAAACGCACATAAAGAATGATTGCAGGAATTGGGTATGTCTAGTTTAATGGAAATAAGGTGTAAGGATGACATGATAGCAGTGTTCCAATATCTAAAGGGCTGCCACAAAAAAGAGGGAGTCAACCTATTCTCCAAAAGCACCTTATGGTGGGACAAGAAGCAATGGATGGAAACTAATCAAGGAGAGAAGCAACCTAGAACTAAGGTGAAATCTCATAGCAGTTAGAACAATTAATCAGTGGAACTGCTTGCCTCCAGAAATTGTGCCTCCAACACTGGAATTTTTTAAGAAGAGATTGGACAACTATTTGGCTGAATGGTATAGGCAGGGGTCGGGAACGTATGGCTCATGAGCCAGGTATGGCTCTTTTGGGAATTTCATCTGGCTTGCAGAAAAAATAACAGTCTTGTCACCGGAAGCCCTTGTGGGCAAGTGACATCGCGGCTACCATTTTGAAAATGGGCAGAGTGGCTGCTGCCATTTTGGATGACACACGAGGAAGCTGCAAACGCCGTCTCTGGCCCCAGCAACTATTTCAGACAACCTGGGGACCCTGTACGGGAGACAGCACCATTTTGGAGGCCACATGTGTTCAAAGCAGCCTCCCTCGCTGGCCGGCAACCTTTGTGGGCGAGCGATGCCGCAGCCGCCATTTTGGAAGAGGGCAAAATGGCGGCTGCCATTTTGGATTTATTATATGGCTCTTACTGAAATAAATTTCCAAATATTTTGCTTTCATGACTCTCTGAGTCAAAAAGGTTCCCGACCCCTGGTATAGGGTTTGCTGCTTGTGCAGGAGATCTCTTCCAACTCTGTTATTTTGTTATGGAGACTGGGGTAGCCAATTCTTTGTGATATGATACAGAACTGTTTCTATATAGTTATAGCCTAAAGCATCAGACTTATGACTAATCAATAGTTGCATGATATCAGATCTGAACATACAGTGCGTAAAAATAGCCCCTTCCTCTACTTAACAGCTATGAACCACACTCACTGCAGATAACCTTCCAGTGGGACTGTTGATTTTTATATTATCACAAGATCAGATTTATTACTAAAAATAATTAAATAAAGGAAAACTGCAGGGAATTAGCAAACCTTTCAAAAATGACCGGTGAGATATGAGCAGAATAAGAGATGTGTTTAGGTGCCTTGATAAATGCGGTATTAGTTCTAAGCTCCAAACATATTTACAGAGGCTTTAAAGATGTCAGGACATTTCTCATGTTTATGCCACCACAGAACAGCTATAATTCCAAAGCTCTTTAGTACCCAGCAGGCTTCTGGTTTCCTTCACAGCACTCTTCTATCAAGCACTAAAGGGTTCCTGTCTGATTTTGCTGCCACATATGAATGGCTCCTGAAGTACAATCAGGGAAGTCTCTTTGCAACAAAATATGTATTTATGATGCAGCCTTCAAGGGAATAATAATCTATGATTCATGCAGATGGTAAAGGCTTTGATTTGGGAATATCTGATTTCCCAGGACTTAAGAGGTATCCGCCTCCATCAACTTTTTGACTGCAACATCATTAACTTCAGGGCAAAGTATCATATGCAAGAAACCAGGCCCTTGTAAGTTATTTACTTTCCCTCTTAAAACAGGAACAGTTTCAACATCTTTGTCCATTAAACCAATTCACAAAAGAATAATTACGTTAGAAGTTTTTTTTTTAAAGAATTTATAAGCAGGTAATTAAATAACATTATTTGGAACAGGTTATAATTATAAAACAATTATAAAACAAGTAATTTATTGTATATATTATAGTTTAGCTATCTAATTTATTTTAATTTGGGTTGATTCAGGCACCAATCACCTCTAATGGACTGTGGATGGTATACAGTTAAAGTGACACCCTAACAAAAGAATAAATAATTTAAAAAGAATAAATAAATAAGAACTGATGGTGAATCTAGTCAACCATATTCACATACAATGCAGCAAGTGCACTTACCATGTAATCCAAAGTCTGGAGAATAGGGTGGCCTTTTTGGAATGCCAGCAGGATGCAAATCACATGGATACCAATGGGAATCTCATTTTGGAGGGCAGACATTATGATGGAGAAGGTATGCTTCCGGGGTTATGATAAATGATTTTGTTTAAATCATTGAGAAGATGAAAGAGGATACCAACTTTGTTGGGTGGAATCAGCTGGGCTGATGGCAGGTAGTCCCTATAATATGTAGGGCTTTATATGTCATAATCACCACCTTGAATCACATCCAAACACAAGCTGGCAACCAATGCAGCTCATGATGCAGAACTACACATGAGCACATTGAGGTACACCCATCACTGCTCATGTTGCGGCATTTCAGGCTAGTTGAAACTTCTGGGATGTGCTTCAGGAGCAATAATCTGAAGAACAATTTTCAGTAATTGGGCCATGAGTTGGTTAGAAAGGCTTTCTGATTCAGGAAATTTATGCAAAAATATTCCTGGTCACAGCTGCTACCTACTTGCCATGCAAGAGCTGTGAATCCAGATGACTCCCACACTGGGTATCAACTTTGATGGGACAGTATAAAATCCAAGGTTAAAGGTAGAGATTTCCCAGATTTAGGTATCCCCAACAGACATTTGGTCTTGGTAGGACTCTATCAGAGACAATTGTTGCCCATCCGAACTACATAGTTTCATGTAGATAAAAGAGGTGACAGCCAAGTCCTGTGATCAGCCATGAAGGAATGGCCTGTGGAACAACTTTTCTCCCTCATCCAGCATGGATTTAAATTGGACCTGGAGGAAGGAAGTGAGTCATTGAAAAATAATGACCCCTATTCACAACCACTGGTATCAGCCCAGAAGGATGCCATGGTTGATGATATCAGAAGCTGCTGATAGATCAAGAACCACAAGAATGGATATATCACCTCTATTCTGTTCCATCCCAGTTAGTCTAAAAGCATAACTAAGACTGTCTCCATTCTGAATCTCTGACTCATATGGTACTTAGTTAAGGGATACTATCCTTTAAAATAACTTTTTGGTTAATACTGAATGACTTATCCCCAGGAATTGGAAGAGAAGGTCATACATCCCAGAACAGATGGTGTTTTGCCTTTTAATAAATTTGTTACCTTTGCATCTTGTCCTTCTTCATAGGAATAGGAGAGTGAGGTTGGATATAATCTCAAAGGCTCAGATCAAATATGATTCTTCTAAGAAGTGATGTCTTGATAAGAAACCCTAACCTGTTGCTATAGCACAATCTTCCTCTCTAAGTTCCAACTTCATCTCCAATAATACACAAGTGTGCCTTTATTCATTAATGGTATAAACCTAACAGTCCCAGAGCCATTATTAATTATATGTTTTTATAATTAGTAGTGCATAACTCAACTGCACCAAAGCTTCTACAGATTTCTGTGGGATGATTCCAATGACAACCATCTCTTTATTTCTGTTAGTATCTATTCTAAATTAGGAAGCATGCAGATTTCATTAATTAGATCTGAGACTATGGGACAAAAATTTCCCTGACATAAGAGGGGAGATATCCCAAAAATGCAGAAAAGGAAATTCAGTTCCAAGGCTCCCATAGGCTTAGCAAGGGGTCACACATAGCAAGCATCTCCTTGGATGCTTTGAAATTCTAACAATGAATGAGCAAAATCAAATCAGATGGTTAAAAGTAAATGCATCTGAATAGAAATCTGCATCCCCTTTCTCTTGTGAGAGCAAGCAAGCAATCACCATTTGAGTTTACTCCAGTGAATAAAGAGCAAAGTGTTACATTCAGTGGCATTTTGAATGTAGGAGAGCATTTTGAATGTGGGAAAGAGAGAGATGGAGGTGAGGAAGTGCAAAGAACTTATGCTTCTTTTCTTGAATACCTGATGTCATTCAAAGCTATTGAGACAAGGCATTATTATCTTAAGGTTACTGAGCAGAAAGGAAGTAATATGAATTTTTATGCTGTAAGCAGAGAAGCCTATAAGAACTTTGTAGAATATCCCTTGAGAAAGGGAATGGGGATTCAGAGTAAATTGGGAAAAAAAGGAATTTTCCAATCCAAATAAATATATTAAAAAAACTTTGACTGTAAGTAGGGTGATGTTACATTGGCAGAAAAGAAAAAAAATTGAAAAAATACAGAACAAATACATATTTCTTTAGAAATGAAAAAACATTGATCTGAATTATTATTGGCTGAGAAAGTAGGTTACTAAGTCTTCCTTCCTTCCTTCCTTCCTTCCTTCCATAGTTTTTTCCAGTCTGTTTATATTTTTAGTATATTTACTGACCTACTTATGGCATGGCAAGTGCTTCATCTCCACTTAATACAGTGTAGTAATTGGAGAACAAAAGAACAGTAGTCTGTCAATACACAATCCTTGTTTCTGAAGTTAGTTTTGGCAGCTTTCCTATTGTGTTACATTTTAAAAAATACACCATTCAAATAGCTGTAATGAAGTAAAAAAGAAGACCATCTTTGGGATATATAGGAAGATGAATTTTAATGAGTACCCATAAATTGACTGGATCCAGATAGCTGCTTTTGAAAGTATAAATGACTATAAATAGCCAATTGTCTATTCTTTGTAGGGATTGATCCAAAGCGGAGGAGGCTCTTATTGTCCTGATTCTTTGAGAAAGCTTGTGAGAACTTAATTTCTCTGAGTCCTACCAGAGTTGAGCATCAGGGCAGTATTATTGATTTTAACCCCAGAGATGTGAGTTTCTTTCCTTTATCATGATTTCTATAATACTTTTATTCCTAACCTACCACAAAACAATATGAAGCAAATCTGTGGTGACCTTCACTTCTGCCTCCTTCATGGTCCTGAGGACTGAGAAGTGTGTGAGCTTATCAGAATTTCTTCAAACCACTGCTGATCCTAGAGTAACCAAACCCCACCCTCTCTAGAACAAACCTCCTGTGCATATTTTCAGTGCATTTGGTGTGCATTTTTCTAGATATCAGAAAATCTAACAGTTTGACAAAATAGCTAGTTGTAAACCCAATCACACTCTGTTGTATATAAGATGCCCTGTGAGGTCTGTGGTGAAAGGACAGCATGCCAGAATATTTGCAACCAGACACTTTTCCTTTATAGCTGTAACTATGGTTGTATGGCATGGTTGGAGTAAGACAGAGAGGGAAATGTGCTTTAAATATCAGGCAATGAGAACAGAATGCTCAAGCTTGAGAAGCGAGGCAAAAGAAAGCTTGACCTGAGTCAGAGTATTCAATTTCAATTCAATTTCAAATTTATTGTTCACATACACAGTCATACATGGTACGATATGCAGTGAAATGCTTATGCAACCGCGGGTAAGTTAAAGTAGGAAGGGAGGGTTAGGGGTAGTTGGGAAGGTGGG
>JAEANM010013324.1:0-14443 GCA_017656035.1 Myanophis thanlyinensis | reverse complement strand
ACCCTAATTAAGTTAATAACAATGTACCTACCTATATAGTTTAAGTTTAAAAAATTTGGCTCTCAAAAGAAATTGCAGTCGTTGTACTGTTGATATTTGGCTCTGTTGACTAATGAGTTTGCCAACCACTGCTCTAGAACCTCTCATGGTGTATATGTTACATAAAGCTTATAGCTTTAGTCTGGCAAGATTCTGTCTAATGGATGTAAGCAAATAAAGAACCAGACTCGAGTGGATCTCACTGTGTTGTTTTTGGGACTCAGGGTCTGATAAGTCCTGGTCTAAGCACAGAATCTTTTAAGAGTGCAAGGATTGTCATTTTCTCCTGTTATGATTTCCTACTATCTGGGATTTTCTCCTTCATTAATGTCATCATTGGCCAAAGCTAGACTTTCCTTTGTCCATAGTTGTCACTAATTATACAATTAAAAAATTTAAAAAACATAAAACATTAAAAATGATCAGCCCTTATGAATTTTGGGCATCTAGTATCTTGCTTGATGCTCTACAAATTGACTGCCCCCATTGTGCCAAATGCTACACACAAACATTTCCTTCTTTTGCCTGGCACATATTTCTTTATTTCTATACTGTTTAATTTTTAATTCACTATTTTTATTTAAATGGTATAATTAATTTAATCTATTTAATAATTCTTAATATATTTTTATTAACATTAACATAAATATAATTAATATTTCTTTAACATCGCTAAGATGTTCTGAGTTAGCAAAATTAAAAAAAGTTTTAATTTGCTATTCAACACAAAGTTTGCAAGTTTCTCTTTTGCCTTTTTCTCTCGTACTTTTTTTTCTATTTTTGCTGACCTAAGTCTCTCTCCCCTCCCCACTTCCAGTTGTAAGCCTGCAGAAGGAACTGAACAAAATCCTTGTGGATCCTAACTGACCTTCATCCTTTTGACATGAGGATTGCCAAGCGTGCTCGGTCAGATCAGAGGATGCTGGCTCTTCGAAGTCATCTGCTGAGTCATAAGATTCAAACGAGTCGTCCTTGTACTGCTTCTCATCCTCTTCTTCTTCAGTCATGGAGGTAATTGTATCCTCTGAGCAGTTGGGAAGAGACATGCTGCAGTTTCAGTTTGGCCCCATCTGCTTCATAACAGATGTCCCCGACTCATCTCCCCAGCTGGTCATCACACCCTTTTACTAAAAATAACCAGGGCAAAATTAATTGTAAATATAGAAGCATGGGATTAAAAATAACAAGCAACCTGTCCACTATCTGCACCTAAGATGAGAATAACTTTGGAGCAAGTTATCTAAAAACCAGCAATAAGAATAGTACAATCCCAAAATCTAAAACCAACATCCAAACCAGGAGGGGGAGAGTAACAGAATCTTTCCTATCTTTTATTAACATGGTCAAATAACTAAATCAACAGTTTCTATTCTATTCATTAAATTATCCAGTTAAATTCCAAATGCCTAGCCATTTCAGTCTGCAGAGCAAGAAAAAAAGAAAGTGGGGGATTTTGTGACAATTTTTATGACACCTTAAGGACCAACGCTGCATTTCTATAATTGTCCTGCCTTAGGCACGAAGTCAATGAAGTGACCTTGCACCAGTCACTTTCTCTCAGCCCCAGGAAGAAGGCAAACTACATCTGAAAAGCCTTGCCAACAAAAAGGCAGGGACTTGACCAGGCAGTGTCCGAGTATTACACACACACACACATACACAAACATGCACATGGGGGGGGGGGGGGCCGCGCGCGCGCACACACACACACACACAGCCAATTTGGTGTAATAGATAAACACCGAGCTAGAAACCAGGAGAAGGGGCGTTGGTCTCACCTGATACGTTCCTTCTCGTTGTGCTGAGAATAGTCCCTGTCAGATGATCTATGACTGAGCCAATCAAAAGAGTCTGCCTGTGCTGGTATCCCCAGTTATTTGGTGAAGAAGGATGATCGGCTGCGTGAGCTCCTGCAGAAAAATAATCTCCACCTCCAACCATGATTAGTGAGAGAGGGGTGGGTTTGGATTCTATTCTCAGCACAACGAGAAGGAGCATATCAGGTAAGACCAACGCCCCTTCTCCATAGTGCTGAGAATAGAATCCAAGGATGGGACATACCAAAGCTGGCTGTCCTTGGGTGGTCCACAAAAACTGGCTACAATACTTCGGCAGCGTGAACCTGCTGCAAAATGCGTCGGCCAAATGCCGCATCTGCGGAAGCATAGGAATCCATCCTGTAATGCCGAATAAAGGGAAAGGGTGAAGTCCATGTAGCCACCCTACAAATTTTGCCAATGGTCACTTGGGTCGACCAAGCAGCTGTAGCAGCCACACTTCTGGTAGAATGTGCTGTTAATCTTGAAGGTATCGGCAACTGTAGGGACTGATATGCATGTGAAATGCAGGCCCTGATCCACCAACCAATGACCGTCGATGTAACCCTGCAGCCCAGTGATCCTGGGAGGAACCCTACAAAAAAGAACTCGGATTTTCTAAAGGCTGTGGTACGATGAATATATATACCTTTAAGGCCCTACGCACATCTAGGGTATGCCATGATTTTTCCGTCGCAGGTAGGACGGGGACAAAAATCCGGTAAAATTAACTCTTGGGCCCTATGAAATGGGGTATTGATTTTAGGGACAAATGAAGGGTCCAATCGTAACACAACCCTGTTTGAGTAGAAGATACACAGGTCCTTTCTGACCGATAAAGCAGCCAGTTCAGAAATTTGCCTCGGCGATGTGACTACTACTAAGAAGGCCACCTTTATTGAAAGAAAGTGTAAACTAGCAGATTTCAGCGGTTCAAATGGCACGCCTGTCAGGGTGTTTAACACTCGCAGAAGATCCCATGTCAGGAATCTATGGACTGGTTGTGGTCAAAGATGCTCCCCATAGAAAAGAATGAACCATGGGATGCTGAGAAAGAGACTCATATGTACCGCATTTGAGGACTGATGAGATAGCAGCCACCTGTCGTCGTAGAGTATTTGGGAAGAATCCTCTGTCCAAGCTCTGCTGCAGAAAGTCCAGGAGCTGAGGAACCGTGGCCTTGAGAGGATCAAGTCTGGATCACTTGCATCAGTCACAGAAAATTTTCCAAGTGGCCTCATAAATTCTGGTAGTGGATGGACACTGTGAAGCCTGAATAGTGCTGATGACTTTAGCAGAGAAACGATTGAGCATTAGATGTAAACTCCAGACGGTCAACTGAAGCCACTCTGGATTCGGATGTGATAGGTTGCCCTGCCTGAGCACTAATTTGCTCTCGAGAATTTTCCGGGGAGGACGAATGGACAATTCCACTAGGTCTACAAACCAAGCCCTCCTGGGCCAATGTGGTGCTACCAGGAGAAGCTCTGTTTTCTGATGCAAGATCTATTTGACAACTCCTGTAATAAGGGGAAGAGGAGGAAAGGTGTATAACAGGCCCTGGGGCCATTTACAGCATAATGCATCTGTCCCCTCTGAGCCCTGTGTGTAGTAGCGAGTGAAATATCTTGGTACCTGATTGCTTAAGGAAGAGGCAAAAAGGTCAACCTTACGAGTGCCGAATCTCAAGGTGATCTCAGTGAAGAGGTCCAGATGACCACTTTGTGTGGTCTACAATGGCTCTACTTAAGTGGTCAGCTCTGATATTTTCTGCCCCTGAGATGTGCTGCGCTTTGAGTGAAGCCACATGGTGCTCTGCCCAAAGACCCAGTTGTAGAGCCTCTTTCATAAGTGCTTTAGAATGGGTGCCATTCTGTCAATTAGCATGGGCTTTAGTGGCCATATTGTCTGTCCAAATCAGTACATGGAGCCCCTTGATTTGCGGTTCAAAATGTCAAAGAGCTAAATGGCTAACTCGTAATTCTAACCAGTTAATGTTGTTTTGTAAATCGAGAGGGGACCATTGCATTGGCCCTGAGCCATAAGACTATTGAGCTGTGCTCCCCAACTGAAGAGGCTAGCATCTGTTGCGATAGAGATGCAGTCTGGGTCTTTGAAGGACCCTTTTGAATAGCTGGTAAAAGCCACCAGGCAAAGGAGTGTAGGACCTCAGGAGGGATCGAGTCAGTGGCACAAGAGTTATTGCGGCCACATCTTTGGAAGTGAAGCAAAAACCACTGAATAGGTCTTGCATGAAGTCTGGCCCATGGCACTATGTCTATGCATGATATCATCATGCCTAAAAGTTTTGACAATTGTGCCACAGGGTGTTTCTGAGAATTGTCCGACTCACCTATTAATGCCTGAATGTTAGATTGCCGCTCTGGAGAGAGGAACATCTGACATGACAGGGTGTCAATAACTGCCCCTAGATGTAGCAAACAGGTGCAGGGTGTGAGATGACTCTTATCAAAATTGACGATAAACCCGTGGGCCTCAAGGGTGTTCATGGTTACTTGAATGTCCCTCAGTGCAGAATAGGAGGAAGACTGGATGAGAATATCATCCAGATAGCACTGAATGCGAATTGGTAAGGCCTGGAGGTGAACCGCTACTGGGGCCAATACCTTTGTAAAGGTTCGTGGGGCCAAACATAGACCAAAGGGTAAGGCCCTATATTGAAAGTGGAGTCCTGCAAAGTAGAACCTGAGATAACACCTATGAGCAGGGTGAATTGGAACGTGGAGGTAGACTTCAGACAGGTTAATAGACGTCAGGAAGTCGCCCTTCCTGATGGTCTCCAAGATGGAAAGGAGAAAGTGCATTTTAAATTGCTGATATTTGACATACACATTTGATTTCTTGAGGTCTACAATAACCCGCCATCCCCCCGAGGCTTTGGGGGACTATGAAAATAATTGAGTAAACCCTGTACCCCTTTGGAGCGGTGGAATGGCTCTATAGCCTGGATGTCTAATAGGTGAAGAATGGCATAGTCCATAAGGGATCGCCTGAGAGAAACAAGTGGAACTGAACAGGTGATAAAATGTCTCCAAGGGATGAAAGAAAATTCTAGAGTCAAACCCTGTCTGATAATGCTTAACACCCATTTGTCTGTGCTTGTGGTTTCCCATTGGTGAGTGAGTAAGCTTAACCTTCCTCCAATGGGAGCCTGCTGGTTTGATCTAGCAGGGCCTATGGAAGGGGCAACCTCTCGATGCCCTAAAGGGCCGTTTGGCCTATAATGGGGGGCAGTACCTGTCTCAAAACCGGTCCTGATGCCTTTCTTGCCTCCTAAAATACAATCGTTGCGTGTTGTCAGGTCCCGCGTCTGTCCTAGGGCACCAAGTGTATGGTACAAAACGGCAATCCAATTTTTTTCGTTGTGGTGGGAGGACTTTTTCTGGATGATACGCTATATCTGGATCCTCTCCAATCGGGCTTCAGGCCAGGTTTCAGCATGGAGACGGCTTTGGTCACGTTGGTGGATGATCTCTGGAGGGCGCAGGACAGGGGTTGCTCCTCTGTCCTGGTCCTATTAGACCTCTCAGCAGCTTTCGATACTGTTGACCACAGTATCTTATTGCAGCGGCTGGCGGGGTTAGGAGTGGGAGGCACTGTGTTACGGTGGTTCTCCTCCTTCCTCTCTGGCCGCTCGCAATTTGTGCTGGCAGGGGGGCAGAGATCGACCCCGAAGCCCCTAATATGTGGGGTGCCTCAGGGGTCGGTTCTCTCGCCCCTCCTGTTTAACATCTATATGAAGCCACTGGGGGAGATCATCCGTGGCTTTGGGGTGAGTTTTCACCAATATGCAGATGACACTCAACTGTATATTTCCACCCCAGGCCACCCCAACAAAGCCGTCGAAGTGATGAGCCGTTGCCTGGAGGCCATGCGGAGTTGGATGGGCCGGAACAGGCTTCAGCTCAACCCAGCCAAGACCGAGTGGCTGTGCTTTTCTGCGCCGATACAGCCAGCTTAAATTATCGCTGGCCGTGGGGGGGAAAATTCTGTCCCCCACGGAAAGGGCTCGCAATTTGGGCGTCCTCCTGGATGTACAGCTGTTGTTGGATGACTATATTACAGCTGTCTCCAGGGCGGCTTTTTATCAGGTCCGTAGGATAGCCCACTTGCGACCCTTTCTGGATTGGGGCCATGGACCTTGATGCAAAGCGTACAGGATCAAGTGTGGTGTTGGCCGAAAATTGAGTGGCTGCCAACAATTTATTAAGGTCCTGGTGAAAATGGGCCTCACCTGGTGGAATCCTATTCTGCATCTGGCGTAGCCAGAGCAGAGTGGCCCTATTAAAAAAGGTTGCCACTGAAGCTGTATGAATAGCCCAGGCAGCAGTTTGAAAAACAGTCTGAAGAACTAACTCCACTCATTTGTCCTTGGGTTGAAGGCCCTCGGACGCATCGCCAGATTAGGGAGGGATTAGTGAGTGTCGCAATTGGGCCATCTACTGTGGAAAGTTGTAGCAATTCAGCTAACTCCTTGTCTCCCTGATAATATCGTTTATCTGATGAATTAATGGGGACCTGAGCACCTGGATGAAACCACTGCCTTTTGATAATATCAATGATGTTGATAATAATTGAGGTGTTGGCATTTCCATGCTCTCTGGCATTGGAGTGGAGAAAAGAGTGGCTGGACCCGAGTTCGAAAAAGTAGGGGCTGAAGTAGAGGAGCCCAATTGTTACCTTCGCCTTATTAAGAAGGGATTTGAAGAGCTCTGGTGGAAAAAGGCCAACCACAGCAGGACTGTCCGGAGCTACGACCTCATCCTGAGAGGGCTGAATCGCTATGCTCTTCTCCGAGTAGAGTCACCACTGTGGATGGAGGAGGCATAAAGTCTGGATACCTGTTTGGAGAGAGATCCCTCCAAGGGAACTAAGGAAGGTAGGTCCTCCTGATGAGGACCCAGGGGCAGAGGTTGTATTGCTGCCTGAAGTCTGCGCCGCAAACCTGTGAAACCCTGGGCCAAAGCCTGGCCGATCATATTGTTCAGGTCTGTTGGCACCCCCTGTGGTTCTTCCGTCTGTCAGAGGCCCGCTGCAGTGGCTGCAAAAGTAGCTTCAGCGGATCTGGGCAAGTTCTGCCCTGCCATGGAGGGGAAGGCTGGGTGCTCCGGTGAAAGGGAGAGATGCCCAGAGGGCCCTGGTGGGGGGTCAGTTAGAAACTGGGACTCCTCCTCCTGCAAATGCCTTTCAGCCCTGGCAAACTCCCGTTCCAGGCCCCTGTGCCTGGATGAGGCTAATTTGTCCTCGGCCCTGGGCCTGTGAGGCTTTTTTGTATGTCCCTTTTGAGGATGTTTTCAATAAGGTTTTGGTGCCTTTGGTGCGCTTTTTATCCCTGAGATGTGGAAGGGGTTTCTGAAATAGAATGAGGCTCTGAGGCCTTAGGAGGCTGTTTAGAATTGTCAGTCATTGTATAACTGGAAGCACAGGGAGGTGTGGCCAGAGACTGTTGCAGTTTGAAAAAACAGTCAATTATTAAGGAGTGATAAAAGCTGTTTTGCCCAGCAACTCCCACCGAAGGGGAGGGGAACAGAGTAGATGAGGAAGCAATGAGCAGAGAAACGAAAAGGATGTGGAATTTTCGAAAAGGGCTTCAAAACTAATGATTAGAGTATTGAAAGAGGAGAAATGATCCATTTCCACTCCTCCCCCCGCAAACTGTCATTCACAGTTCTCCGAAGAAAAAATAACAGCAGATAGGCTGGGCAGCGTAGGCTCTCTCTCTCTATCCCCTAAGGGAGAGGCCACTGAGAGCAGCGAGTAAGGCCAGGACCAACAGCCGCGCTGTTGAAAAAGGATGTCTGAGTTAGGAAGGACGCAGCCGCTCCTCGCAGAAGGGAAGTTGCGTATGTCAGGCTGTGGTGCTTCCAGGCGCATACGCAGCTCTCTGTGAAGATGGAGACCCTGTGTCAACACTGGCGAGGCCTCGCAATCGGCACGGCGTGCAGAGATGGCTCCTCCCGGCTCCTCCTTTTGATTGGCTCAGTCACAGATTATGTGGCAGGGACACTCCCCATTCTTGGATTCTATTCTCAGCACTATGGAGAATGCAAGTTGTAGTTCTGCCTTAGGGATGAAGCTTGGGCCAGCCATTTCATTTCAGCCCTGAAAAGCAGGCAATGGCAAACCGCATCTAAAAATCTTGCCAAGAAGATTGCAGGGACTTTTCTAGGCAGTCTCCAAGTATCAGACACAAATGAACAGAAATCTATTAGTGTTGAACTGCAATCGCAGACATACATTTAGGGCAGATGTGGGGAACCATGGCCCTTTTATGACTTGTGTACTTTAACTCCCCGAATTCCAGAGCCAGCCATGCCAGGATTTCTGGGAGTCGAAGTCCACAAGTCATAAAATGGCCATGGTACCCCACTCTTGATTTAGGGGAAGCACGTGCTGGACAACTGTGGACCACTGCATCATCTCGAGACATTTTGCAGATTACCAGACAAGCAAACAGTTTTAAAATGTTAACAATTTATGGAGGACGGGACTCACAGTTACATTTCAGAGAGTATTAAAAATGTAGCTACTGTTAAAAATGTATTATGTTTTTAAGTGTCATGGGGCACATACGTAACTGCATGCTTGTGAATAATAATGCAATGGTGATGAAATTACATATGAGACATGTAGCATTTATTTGTGCATTATTCATTCTGCAATCTGCTTGCAGGCAACTGGAGACCCATGTATGTAAGTTAGGAACCATTTAACCAAAATTCTGGTATGATTGTACCATAATAGATTCAAGATGGTATGGAAGCCCTTACAAATGCTAAAATTAAGAATATTAAGAAAAAAGTTTTCTGTTATCCAAACAACAAATTGAAAGAATAGAGGAGATTCTATCCTATGGAACCACCCCACATGAGATAACTGCAATATACAGATACACTAAAATTCAAATTCATTCAACTCCCAGGCCCAAACAACAGAGTTACAAGCAGGAGCTTTTGTTTTTAAAAGGCAGACCATGCTCTGTCACTTTATTTTGAATTCTTTTAATTCTTGACCGCAAACCTGAAATCACAGTTACACAAAGTGACGAATGTGCTTTTAAGGAAACAAATCAATTATAACGATCTGCATTATAAAGTAGAATTTCCTCTGCTAGAATATCCCTTCAAAATTGCTTTTATTCATTTTTTGTATGCTTGTATGCCACTCCAAAGAGCTTGTACATCTTAAGGTGCTAAATTAGAAGCAGCAATCTTAACTTCCAACTCTGGCTTAGGGACAAATCCCAGCTGACTGATTTTAGACCAGATATCTCAGCCCTAGGAAGGAGGCAATGGCAAACCACTTTTAAAAACGCTGCCAAGAAAACTGTAGGGATTTGTCTCGGCAGTTGCCAAGTTTGGTCTCAGGATCTGCATCCTGATGATGGAGGCTTCAGGAAAGGGGATATTTGATGGGGGAAATCCAATACACTACTTTTCAACTGTGGCAACTTTCGGATGTGTGGACTTCAACTCCCAGAATTCTCCAGCCTTATTATTGTCTTGTACAGATAGTCCTCAACTTATAAGCATTTGTTTAGTGACAGTTCAAAGTTACAACAGCACTGGAAAAAAATGACTCATGACCAGTTTTCACACTTACACTGTTGCAGTATCCCCATGGTTATGGGATCATAACTGTCTGGTTTTGCACAGCAACCAAACAAGACAGACACAGACTTCAATGAATAGCTAGAACTGCCAAAAAAAAAAAAAAAACACCAAAACATAATTATAACCAGACTGCCTTCCATTGAGGATCTGTATATTGCCCCAACCAGAAGAGGGCTGAAAAAATATCTACAGACCCTTCACATCCTGGACATAAACTGTTTCAACGTCTCCCCACTATAGGGCATTGCATACCAAAACAACCAGACATAAAGATAGGTGTCAAGTCTAAAAGAAATATATATGCTGGAACTTTATTCTTCTATACTTTTGCAAGTAATACAGTAGTTCTTTTAGCTATGACATATTGTAATCCAGTTTCCATCCTGGTCGAAGGCAGCAGGGAGAAAGGACAGCTCCGATTCTCCCGCTGGTCTTCCCTAGCTTGTGGGCTTCATATGGAGCCTAAAGTCACTTTGTAGGAGCGGCGGAGTGGTCAGGGGAAGATCGCAACTCCCCCGGAGGATCCCTGGGCTGAAAGTCCCCTCAGCCAAGGTGCGACGAAGAGGAAATCAGAAATGGCTACTACAAACACTAGGATAATAACCAAGCCACCTACCACCTAAGACTGGAGCAGGAGAGAAGCTGCGTGCAGCTGTGGAACTGGGTGAGAAGATACTTTTTTTTTTTTTTTTTGCTGAATCCATACCCTGAGAGGCTATTTTACAAGAAAGCTGCCTGGATGTGCCTTGTTGTTTAAGCTGCAAAAAGAAGGGGGGGAAGCCTGAAGTAGAGACGGAAGATTTAAAGGGAAAGGACATCAAAAAACTTTTAAAAAGCAGAAGATTGAACCTTTGTTTTGAAAGGCTTTTTGACTGTGAATAGGCATTCTTAACAATGCTGGAACAATGGACCTAATAGGACTTACAAATTGCAAATGCTAATACAAACAAATGAATATAGGTTTGTTCAAGAACTGATCCCTACTGGAAATTTGACTTTACAGTGCTCTGAACAGAAGATTTAAAAAGAGTTTATAAATGTTTCAACAAGAAGAAATGGACAGTTGGGAGGAGCTGTTGCTGTCAATGTGGGACGCATGGAAAATAAGGAAAATAGAACATAAAGACTTAATGTGCAGGCTGGAGATTATGGACAAAAAAATAGAAACATATATTAGAAATAGAAGAAAAGACAACACATCCAAGAGGAGGGAGAAATGAATAAAAATATTGGTGTAAAAATAAAAAGAGAAATCTGCAGAGGGATACAAAAAAATATAAGAGACATATTAAAAAGGGAAAAGAGAGAATTTAAACAAAGATACAATCAAAGAAATAGTTTTAGGAAAAGAGTGAAGGAGGAACTAATGGCTCTGGTGGTCCCACAAGGGAAAGAGATAAGAAAACAGACAAATATTTTGGAACTAAATTACAGCAAAAGGAGGGGGGTGAGAGGAAAGTTTAAAGTAGACAAACCAGGTGTCATCAGAACTAGAAATAGAATGAGGAAACAGGCAGAGGGCAGGCAAGTTAAGGGAAAGATACGATCATTAAGGAAGAGGAGGGATGATGGCTAGAGAATTTTTTTTTAAGATAGAGATATGCAGAGGCGTAGACAAAAGATTAAATAAAGGGAGAGAGAATTGGGAATAATATAGTTAAACACATAATGTTTTGATTGTTTTTTTAAATCTTAGAACTTACGGAGACAGTAAACCCAATATATATAATAGTAAAAAATGTTTAAAGATAAGGAATGACAAAGAGACAAAAAATGATATTAAAGTTGTATTATTAAATTTGTATTGTTAAACCTATTAAACATTAGAAGAGGAATGATACAAAAATAATGTAGAATTAAGTAGGAAAATGTGTACCACTATCTGTATTTTAACTATTTTAATGCTTGAAAAGTAAAATTAAAAGAGGAAAAGAGAGTTTGATAATGGAGATAGATACAATTTTGATATGAGGAATTCTATGTAGAAAAAGGGAATAGTATATTTAAGGATAGTAATATTAATAGAATCAAGAATAAGGATGGAATTGTGAAGGATAATTTGAATAGGTTTGTACCAAAAGTGATTAATATTATATGATATAAGTAATATGCTAAAGAAACCCAGATAACATGCTGTACACTTAATTAATGGTTGTTTGGAAGGTTAAAATAAAGTAAAAATATGAATAGAAGAGGGGAAAGTTGACATGAAGAGATATGATTTTATATGAAATTATGATTTTTTTATTCTTATATTTGTTAATTATAATTTTTATTTGGAGAGGTATTTGTATATCTGACTATATAGGATTTGATCAATGATATGTGATGTTATTAAAAATATGGAAAAAGAAAATAATAAATTTTACCAAAAAACAAAAGTTTCCTGATAAGCCTAAGGAACCTCCTGGAGGGCGGAGGAGGGATTCATTTGGTGGGAATATGCTAATGGATAGTGTTAAGGAGTATAGTCCTCCATTAGGAGAACAAGTACACAACGGAGCGGTTTTAGAGTAATTTGGTATATTAACACAGTATACAGCTACAAATACAAAACTCCAGAAAACAACAACCCACTCCAAACAACTCACTTCCAGAAAACCACCTGCCAGAAACACACTCTCAGAAACCCACAATCAGAAGTGATTCTGGCTTTATTGCTGCTTGAATTAATTAGCAGCCACTTGCAGTTAAAGCAACAGTACATTTTAAATCTTAAAATGATAATCCTGGTTTATATATTGCCTACCCAACTACTGTTAGAGTTTACATTCCTAACAGATATATAAGAAATTATTTTTGCAAGTAGCCATTTTCCAGGAGATGGAAAAAATTGATCCAAAACTTTTTTGCTTTCCTGGTTACATGGAATAAAAACAGAAGGGACATTTTTAAAAACATCTGAGCTGTTTACAACCATCATAATGTCTTGCTTGAGTCCCAAGCTTATCATTGATAGCTTACAGAGGAGATTAAAAGTGGAAAGAATATGGAAGAGTTGCTCTCTACCTCCTGCCAGACCTACCTTTGCTTTGTGGCTTCATGCCCAGGTACCTTTTCAACCACTGAATGCAGTTACCATTCAAGTAATATCTTTGTCGGTGAAATTCCTCTTCCTTCATCTCTTTTCCATCAACAGCATCCTGATGAATTTCTGTTTCCTCTCCATCAGCTGTGAGTTTACAGCCCTCAATGCACTGCAAGGTGTGATCTATAAAAAAGACAGATGTGTACCATCTTAGAGACTGAAAGTTCCACACCTCATCTCTGCCATTCTGGTTTTTTAATGTTTTACTAAATTCATAATATGATCAGGAAGCACTTATAAAAAACTGAAACAGAAATAAGAGAAACAGCACTTTTTTTCCTAATTCTGAGAATAGAACATTACCTATTACATATTTATCCTAGCAAACGTCACATATGGAAACCTCCCCAAATTGTACAGACCATCAAATTCCTAGATTTTATATTATGTCATGTGATCACACTTTGCAACTTCTGACAAGCAAAGTCAATGGGGAAACCATATTCACTTAACCATGTTACTAACAACTGCAAAGATTAATTTAACAATGTGGCAAGAAAGGTTGTAAAAGGGGGCAAAATTCACAATAACTGTATTGCTTAGCAACAAAAATTTAGGGGTCAATTGTGGTCATAAATCAAGGACTACCTCTATCTTGGGAAAGGTAAAAAACTTTATCAAGAGATCCTTTTGCTCTGAACTTGGTGGTTTTCTTGCAAACATTTCATTACCAAACTAGGTAACATCATCAGTGCTAAGAGGGAATAGGATTTCTTATTTTTATATACTAGCTGCTGCTAGCTAGTGGCTTGCCTTGTCGGTGTTGGTGGGACTGTTCTTGGTGGTTCCATGATTACTGTTGGCTTGTTTGTCTGCACTGGTAATTCCTTGACTGGGTTATTTACTTGGTTGTTGGTTTTGTTAATCTTAATTATTATTAATATTAATAATATTAATCTCTGTTCATATGGGTGTTGATTTCTGGCGAGAAGGTGTCTTGCTCTTTTTATTTCATTTTGGGTTTTTTGACTGTCTCTTTTAAGTGGTATGTAAATGTTTATCTCTGTGTGCCTATTTATAGTCTATTTGTCTGAATGCTCGGCCTCCAGGAATTTTCTGGCACTTTCGAACTTGGTTTGATCTAGGATGCTCACAATTTCCCAGTGGAATATCTTATGTTATCTTTTTTCAAATGCAAAATGAAGAATAAACTGTAATTGATAATATCATTGTGGGGGGAAAACCACTGATCTAGATTCAGCACTGCCATCAGAAACAGTGCAGTTTGGAAGGCAGAGTAAGACAGAGGTAGGTAGTCCTCAACTTACAACCACAACTGCCCCCAAAAATTATGTTGCTAAATGAATTTTGTCCCATTTAATGATTTTTTGCCACATTTGTTAAGCAAATTGCTACAGTTGTTAAATTAGTAACATGGTTGGAAAGTGAATCTGGTTTCCCGATATTGATATTGCTTGATAGAAGATTGAAAAAGGGGATCACATGACCCTGACACATTGCAACCAACATAAATGTGAGTCAGTTTCAAATATCTGAATATAAATCAGGTGACCATGGGGATGCTGCAACGGTCATGTATGAAAAATGAGCACAAGTCACTTTTTTCAGTGCTATTGTAACAATGGTCACTAAGTGAACTGTTGTAAGTTCAGGACCACCTATATGGGATGTTTTTTTTTAAAGAAGACTATAAGTTGTACTATAATGGAGATAATAAGAACCAGTTGTCTCTGTGGCCAGACACTTGTTGTAAATCTGGAAAATAGCAGTAATAGCGGCCGTCTCCAGGGGGACCTTTTATCAGGTCCGTAGGATTGCCCAGTTCCGGCCCTTTCTGGATCTGGGCACTCTTCGCACAGTCACTTCTGCCCTAGTGACCTCCCGTCTGGATTACGCCAACGCTC
>JAEANM010013323.1:0-14444 GCA_017656035.1 Myanophis thanlyinensis | reverse complement strand
TGGCCATCATCAGCCAGCCATACCCTCATGGGATTTGAACCTGCATTGCCTGCACTCTAGGCAGATGTCTTAGCCATATATATATATATAATCAGTAATGTTTACAAAATAGATCTTACCTGGACAAGTTCTCTATAGGCAGACTTTGCTAAATTGTATGGCACCAAAAGATTTGATGCCAGGAAATAGAGGACTTCCAAGCCAGTGAACACCATTGCAAATTTGTTGATGATGACAATAGTTTCCAGAGGAACCAAGCAAAGCCGAGCCAGCAGAGGGAGCATGTGAGCAGAGAAGAGCCAGATCTGCTTGGTTTTCATGACACAAGAACAAAGGGTGCAGACTACCAGCTGACCTGCAAAGGATTAAGAACACCAAACAGTTAAATCCTGTCACTTTACCAAAACAAACAACAACCAAAGTTTCTCATTACAACTCCTTTTCCTTTCTATCTCTGAAACTCCCAACTAACAGTATCACATCTTTATTCTGATTGTCCCTCTCATTTAGCAATGACATGTAGCAATGACAAATAACTTTATCTATGACAAATAACATGCCATGTAGCAATGACAAATAACTTGTATGAATAACTATGGGTTTGGCCATTTATTTTTTTTAAAGGGGAATATATCATTTATATATCTTTGAAGAAGGCAATGGCAAACTGTCTTTACTCTTGCTGTGAAAATTACATGGCACTTCTGTGAAATCACCAGGAATCAAGTTTGACTCAAAGGAGATTCTTTTTAGGCCACTGGAATAAAGGTCTCATATGGATTTTTAAAAACCATACAAGGTTTTATTTTATAAAATAATCATGGGAAAACATTCAGCTGTTAGTTGGCTCTTTACCAATAGCCGGATCTCAGAAACCTGCAGAAACGGGGAATTTGTGAATATTCACTTTCAGTTTTTCAAAATATGCATTTAAATATTAAAAAATGAACTAAATTTAAAAAAAAAACCAACTCTTGACAATGAAACATAATCCTCTATGCACTTTAAAAAAAATAGTAACGTTTAAGCTCCATTCTTTTTTAATTAAAGTGGTCTGAAAATTTGAAGACAATTAGTTCCTCATACACTTGGCTTGGCTCATCATTTGTAACAACTTGTGGAAAAAGTCCCTTAAAGGGTAATTTATATAAACAAAATCTGCTCATAATCATGAATATTGCAACAGTGTTATAAGTTGAGATGAAAAAGACCAGACTGGAACAATGTATCTACTACTCATGCATTTTTGAATATAAAGAACTTCAAATAACCTCTTCAATAAGTTCCAAGATCATGGGTGGGTACCATGGAAGAGAGTGAGAATATTATCTTGAAAATTACACGATGAGGTTGCAAGTACACTGCATTCTTGATAAATTTCATACTACAACCCATAATTGCTAAGGACTCCTTATACTTCACTAGTAACACTTAAGATGTGATACTTAGGAGTAATGAAAAGCACACTTGAGATCCAAATTGCCTAATACAGTATAAAACAACCATTGTTTTTTTTTTTAAATGTTTATATTTCTTTACCAGTCATTGGCTACATATTAGCACTTTACCATGTTTTGGCCATCGAAGAAACTTTTTAACTGATTCCCTCTGACTTCATCTTTACAGGGTTTTAAGAACAGCAAATGACATGCTTGCAAAAAATGCAGTGAGGCTAAATAACAGACACACACCCTTCTTAGGGCAGGTTCAGACTTAACCATACTGGCTCAGTAAACATGGTTTTATTAAAACAAAGACAGTTCTGCCTTTACAGGTGCAAAAAATCAGTTTACTTGCAACCACAATTTCCATGTATAATCTTGAATGTAAACAAAATCAATTTTGAATATTGATAATGGACTTCCCTGATAAGAATGTAAATGCTTATTTCATGTTTCTGATATCTAATGCAAAAGTTGACCCTATAAGGTGGTTAAGACATAAGGCTAGAAACTGGGAGACCGTGAGTTCAAGTCCCACCTTAGCCATAAAAGCCATCTGGATAATCTTGGACCAATTGCTCTCTCTCACATCAACCCACCTTACAGGGTTGTTGTTGTGATGAGAATAGGAGAAAGGAGTAATAGATATGTTCACAGCTTTGAATTGTAGGCTATAAATAAATGAATAAATAAATGAATAAATAATAGAACAAAGGTAAGCTCTTATGTAGATGAAGAGTTGAAATTCTGTAGATCCAGTAATACAAAAGCTAAACATGCGAACCAAGCCAGTATTTTTATCAACAAAGAAGTTTTATGATAATGTTATCACCTCCATTACTTCAGGTTTTCTCTTACACTATATTTGGTAATTATTTTATTTATACCATTCTTTTATATTGCTATTAAATTTACATTCTGCTTTCTTTCCAGCAGCTCAAGGCAATGTATTCAGCAAGCCCTCCTCCAACGTATCTCAGCAACTTCCATTTCAGGAAATTTGGGACACTGTGTATGTTAAAAATCACTTTTAGTGAGTTTCCAGGCCGAGGGAAAACTTTAGGGATGTACAAACTGGTTTATGTACAAAAAACAGCTGTAGATGGTTTAGATTAGGGCTGTCAAACTGAAGGCCTGGGAACCAGATCAAGCCTGCGGAGTGCTTAGATATGATGCGCAGGGCTGCCTGGAAACAGTGAAGTATCAGCCCGCAGGTCCTCTGCCAGTGAAAATGGAGCTCAGGAGGGCCATGATCACCCCTCCTGAGCACCATTTTTGCTGGCAGAGGGTTGTAAGGAGGCTGTTTTAGGCGAAAATAGAGCTTGGGAGCCCCTTTTGGCTGGCAGAGTGCTTGGGCCACCATAGGCGCCCCCAACATGAGTGTCGTCGAGTGTCCACACCCATACCAGCCCCCCCCCAGGTCAAACACAACCCTAATGCGGCTCTCAATGAAACTGAGTTTGACACCCCTGGTTTAGATGGTTGATGCCCGAATCAAAGGACAGTCTGAATATGGAATGAAATGAGACTGCTTTGTTCTGGATATAGACCAAAATGAGGTTGTTCCAAAGAAAAGTGCAGAGGAGGAAAAGGCCAGGAATATCAGTGAGACTGGCAACAGGTGGAGGAAGATCAGGGAAGATCAAGTGGTTGAGTAGCTGTCTAGAAATAACATGACAGGATGGGCTAAGGAGAAGAGGGGCTAAGACACTGAAGCCTTGTCTTACCTGCCCTATAAAACCTCACCGAACAGACTGGCAAAACTTCTGGAGTTTAATAAATTTAACAACTTGTTTGTTTATTTGTTTTGGATTCAAAACAAAGCAGACTCTCTCTTTCATGCATACTTATCATTGATTTGAATTTGGCTTTCCCAGATCCAATCATAACTAGGACAAGCTGTAACCTTAACTACTATATCTCAGTGACTCTCTTTTTCAATCTTTGCTCAAGCTTTCAGTATTCTGAGAAAAACTCCATGCAAATGCAGAATTTTGTGTTATTTTTTCTATGAGGTGTTTGTTTTTATAAATGGAGAAAGAACATATAGCACTTTGAGTACTATTCCAGAATCATAAACTGGTACAATAGCCAGAACCACAAAGTTTCAGTGAACATGTTTCCATAATGTGGCTTCAATTCTTTTGGAAATGATCTAGAGAAATAATTCTATTACAAGCACAGTAGCTTTTTACTAGCGCTAACAAAGCTGTAGCTCCTTTGAGGCATTGAATTGGTGAAGCCAACTGTGCTTAAGGCAACTGTATCAAAGTCTGAAAAAGGGGGCTGCTTTAGTAGGAAAACAGAGAATATTGTCTGTGCTCATGCATAAGTCATGTCCAAAGTACTTATTTCAAAATATTTCTGAACCATGTACCATCCCGTGATATATTCAAAACAGTTGGAAATTAAAACTCATTAAAAGTAGCTGCATGGATTGGAATGATTACTCCATCGGCTTACTGATAAACATCTATCATTTTATTAAAATATTATATTGGTAGATGAGTTAGAAGTCAGCTTCTATACTGGCTGCCTCCATCATTTATTAATCTTATTCAAGGTATCTCCCTGGATTTTGGATAACTTCCAAGTACCCAACCCCCTTTGCTGTGAGATAATTAGCAATAGCAATAGCACTTAGATTTATATACCACTTTATAGAACTTTCCAGCCCTCTCTAAGTGGTTTACAGAATCAGCATATTGCCCCCAACAATCTGGGTCCTCATTTTACCCACCTCGGAAGGATGGAAGGCTTAGTCAATGTTGAGCCTGGTGGGATTTGAACCAGCAGAGAGCAGAAGTACTGCTGTACTGCACTCTAACCACTGAGCCACTGAGGCTCTTTTAAAATTAAAATGCATTTTTAAATTATCTGTTCTTCTCCAGTATTAGTTGTATAATTTATCATTAATTTAACAGTCATGAGGTATGCTGAGGCTCATAATGCTAAAAAGGTTAAAAATCAATGGGCTTTAAAGAAAGAATATAGCTTAATAACATCAGGATCTGAATGAACAGTCTGTGCCTGAATGGTAAGCATATACTTTTGTGTTGTATATGCTTCTGGTTTCCTATTAGAAGCCTGACAGTTTCCATCATTTTGGATTTCTCCTACTTCCTTTTCAGAATGTATTACTTTACACACAAAATTTCTTGGGTATTCCAAGAAATGTATCAAAACACTTCAGACTGCATCTTCTGAATATTACTGATGTTTTTCAACAGATGTCACAAGTTGTATCCCCTAAATGGACTTTTGTAGCAGAATCAGGATCTTTAATGAATCTTCCTTCATATCCAGACAACTATAGTTCCCACTGTTCTTAAATTGGGAGGGGAAGTTGTACACCATAATGTGCTGTAATCTGGTTCCAACTTTCCCTGTGCCTTCCTCATCTCGTTCTTTTTCTAGTGTTTCTTCCATGCATAGTGGCTCTGTCTGGTTATCTATATAACATACTCTTGGGAATTAATTCCTAAACTAGCAGACGGACTAAAAGAATAATCAGATTTAAAAAACATGTAATATCTTCATCAAAATTAAATATGGGAATATTCCCAAAAGAATTAACAACTATAAAATAGGGACTGGCAGGATATATGAAAAACAGAAGAGACATCAATATTTTAAAGTTGCCATACACTCTTGTTTCTTTGAACAAATAATCATACTTGTAATGAATGGCAGAAAATTAGCCCCAAAGGGTTAAAAGAGGAAAAGTTGTCCATAGAGCAAACTTTTTCCAAAACCATTATCCATTCATCAACACAAAATGAATAAAAAAGCAAGACTAGGTCACGCATCAGTTTCAGTAAGTAAGCTGTTTAGATTTCATTATTAAACGGCAAACTGATTTCCCGTCAGACCAGCTGTAATCTTTCTATGAGTGACAAATCTTTTGAGCTACAGGGCTGGAATGTTTTTCACTTCCAAAGGATCTCTCTTTTATTGTAAATCTTTAAAAAAAAATCAGAAAGCCATTGTGAAAACCAAATCCTCCTTCAAGCTTAAATACAGTATCAGGTTCAATTCAGTAAATTGGTTGACTCATTTTCTTTGTTGGTAGTTGGGAAGCTCTGCTTCCATCCTCTGTGTTGATCAAAGAGGACTGGACAGCTGTTGTGAGAACAGTTGTTTAGATGTTGGGATTCCACAGTCTGGACATCTGGTATCCCAGAAAGAAGTAATCTGAGAGCTCTGTGAAAGAATCCCTCATGACAGCGTGCAGTACAATAACCGAAGCTCTGTCTAGATCAAATAGGTTAAAGACCATTTGATGAAATGTAAATGGGATTCAGCTCATATACTTCCCAATATGTGTTTTCACATATATGAGGTTTAAGTTTAAAGAAGCCATAACTTATAAATGTTGAATATGAAGGAACTGTGGCTTCTTTAAAAACAACAACAAATCAAAGCTTGAGTTGACCTTATTTACTGAACTGCCTACTCAGCAGAATTTTTATAACTGGTTGCTAATGAAGAATAATAGGAGGACCATAGATTTGTGCAGGTACTTTTTGTACAATGGGAAATCAGTTTCCTAATATGTCTTAACTGCATCTTGGTGCTAACAAAATAGAACACTATTCTGAATTATATAGGTAGTCCTCGACTTACAACAGTTCATTTAGTGACTGTTCAAAGTTACAACGGCACTGAAAATAGTGACTTATGTCCGTTCTTCACACTTATGACCATTGCAGCATCCTCATGGTCACATGATTTACATTCAGATGCTTGATAACTGACTCACATTGATGACAGTTGTGGTGTCCTGGAGCCATGTGATTCCCTTTTGCGACTAGCAAAATCAATAGGGAAGCCAAATTCACATAACAGCCATGTTACTAATTTAAGAAGTTGCAGTGATTCACTTAACAAATGTGGTGAGGAAAATCATAAAAAAGGGCCAAAACTCACAACAAATTTCTCACTAAACATCATAAATTTTGGGCTCAATTGTGGTGTAAATTGAGGACTCTCTGTACAATGACATATATACAAAAACTCACTATGGAAGTTCTTTATTTCCTGATTAAAACTTTAATGGCATCTGGATCATTTATCTCCACCCTCCTTTCCAGTTTAAGTCAAAGAATTAAAAAGAGAAGTATATTATTGCTGAAGTGACACAATACTAATTAAGACCTGTTTTCATATTCCAGCCAGGTATATGAGAATAGGAATTGATGTTATTGATATTGTTTTCTACTGTTGTAAAGGATCATACAGAGGCATAGGGCATGCAGTAACATGATATAAAATGTTATTGGATTACTCAGAGGATGTTATTGGTGGCGTAAGATCTATTTTATAATTGCAATGCTGAGCAAAATCTTGCTATTCTATAGAAGATGATGATGTTTGAAGTACTCACCGATTAAAGCTGTCACAAAACGATTCATGGAAAGAGGCTCTAAGTACATTGGCCCTTCGTAACCGGATTCTAGCTCACTTCTTACATAATCCCTAAAAGAAAATGAGCTACATTAAAGGACTTTTAACACGAGGTGATATTTGCAAAATGGGAGTAGTTTGAGACCAGAATCATGCAAGATACAAAGTCATGGTATTTAACCATGATTTATTCAATATACCACGATCAACTTGTTAAATTATCAATCATAATATATTAAACCAATGTCACAAAGCATACTCTGATTCAGTGCAATGTGAAAGCCCAGTCTAACATTTAAACATTATTTTTTTAAAAAAATGGTTGTCTATTCCATATGGTTCTCATTGGTGACAAATCTTGATGGTGCATATTTATTGATTTTATTAGGTGACAAAAAAGCTCTATGAGAAATTTAGCTATCAATTTGTCCCCCACTAATATATGCTTTCTCAAGAAAGACCATGCTCTCATCTCCCACTCCCTGGTAACTCAACCTTGTTATTAAATAGACATGACTGAATTATTTCAAGAATTCATTAATTAGAATTTCATTCCTGAAGTTACCAAACCTCCCTAACAACATATTTGCTTTGTGAAACCTTCCTTTGTATGCAAGCAGTTGACAAAAGGCCAAAATCTTGGCATACTGCGAAAACTTGCCTGTATTTGAGAGATAAAAGGACAATCCTTTGCCAATTTTATAGAAAGATAAGCATTCCAGCTTGTCTGAGAGTCATCAATTGTCAAGGTCCATAGTGGCTGTATCACTGAAATAGGCCCATACAGTTCTGATCTTTAAAGATAATCCCTTAATTAGTTGCACCAGTTGCAATTTCTTTCTAATTGATTGATTTCATTTAGATAGACACAGACAAATGCTATACATAAACTGCCTACCCCAAATTATACATCTACTTATTCCTTCTTTGAACTATGGTGCTGGAGAAGATTCATGCAAGTCCCTTGGATGCAAGGTGATCAAATTGGTTAGTCCTAGAGGAGATCAATCCTGACTGCTCTTTAGAAGGCCAAATCCTGAAGATGAAACTCAAATACTTTGGCCACCTAATGAGAAGGAAGGACTCATTGGAGAAAAGCCCAATGCTGGGAACGATTGAGGGCGAAAGAAGAAGGGGGCAGCAGAGAATGAGGTGGCTGGATGGAGTCACTGAAACAGTCAGCGTGAGCTTAAATGGACTCTGGGGGATGATGGAGGGCAGGAAGGCCTGGAGAAGTGTTGTCCATGGAGTCGTGATGGGTCGGACACAACTTCACAACTAACAACAACAATTTCTTCTTTGCTTGCCCTAAAACTTTCCTTCTACTCCTTCCTTTATTAAGCCAAAATTTCTCTATAGTAACTTAAAGGCATAAAAAGGTACAAGTAGGTTTTTTTTAGCAACCACAATTGAAACCGGCAACTTAAGCATATTGGTCACTAAATGAAACTATGACTGCACTTACAATCTTATTTCAGCTTTTCTTTCCTTCACGGATCTGCAAAGGTCACAACTGCAAACAAGGATGGCTCACAAATTTACTTTTTCATCACCGTCCTAACTCAACAGTTGCTAAGCAAGGCACTTACCAGAAGAGGACTTCCTGTAAACACAATAAAACCTAAGCAGTTGTACGGTATACTTATCTCCTTGAACTAGATTAAGTTAGCGTGCATAATTGTACTTTCTTAAGTTATCAGGTGACAATCCCTGCTTTAAAAAAACAAACAAAAAAAAAACCCCAATGAGATCTGTTTGTTCAAGAAATTCATCCAAAACAATAAAACATAATAGAGTACAAGGTAGTCCTTAGTTAATACCTCTTTGGCGACCGTTCAAAATAGTAAAGGAAATGAGCAAGTGGTACTTCTAACCGCTCCTTGGAAGTTCCAGTCATCGTACCACCGCCTCAGTCACATGGCTGCAACTCAGGCACTTGGGTGAGTGACTGGATCACACCTACAAGAACTGCAGCTGCCCCCCCACCCAAGTCATGCCATCCCTGTTCACAATCTTCCCTGCTGGCTTTGCACAAGCCAGGTCGGTGGCAAAGCCAGCAGGAAAGATCGCAAATTGCTTCAATGCTTTTTCTCCAGAGGAGCTCTGCCATGGAGTACAAGTAAGTGCTCAGCTTAGAAGCAATTCATTTAGTGAACGTTCGAAGTTACAATGGTCCTGACAAGAGCGACTTCTGACTGGTTTGTCATACTTACGACCGTTGTAGCAACCCCCTCCCCCGGTCACATGATCAAAATTCAGACGCTTGGCAGCTGACTCATATTTATGATGACTGCAGTGTCATGGGGGGGGGGGTCATGCAATTCTCCTTTTGCAAACTTCTGGCAAGCGAAGTCAGTGGGGGAAGACCGATTCACTTAATAACTAACTGTGGTACTAACTGAACAATCACAAGGGATTCATTTAACAACTGCGGCAAGAAAGATGGTAAAATGGGGCATCAGTCACTTAACAAACATCTCACTTAGCAACAGATAATTGTGGGTCGCAAGTCGAGGACTACCTGCATGAGAGATCTCGGAGATCTTGTGCAGTACCCCTCCCTGGACTGCATGCACTTGGGTGGCACAGTAGCAATCCCCTGTCTTGTTCCATAGCATTCATCATCTGCCCTCCAACCTGCTTGCAAGCTATCCTGGACTTGCAACTTACAGCCAAGCTTTACCTCACTGACTTTGCTTGTGGGAAGCCAAGCAGGAGGTTGCAAGTCACAGTCATGTGTGGTCCTCACTGAACGACCCGCAATTTTCACTTAATGGCAACCGGTGAGCCATGCGCAGATCTGTACATTGGGAAAACAAAACAACCATTTCATAAATGCATGGCACCACATTGGAGAACAGACCCATCAGGACAAGATTCAGCATTCCATCTGCATTTAAAAGACAAAGGCCACCCTTTTGAAGACAGCGAAGTCCACATTTCGGACAGAGAGGACCGCTGAATTGAAAGAGGGGTCAAAGAGGCCATAGGTGTCAATATTGAACAGGCATCTTCTTCACCAAAGGGCAAGGGATACAATTTCATCTATTTCTAGTCTACAGCATAGTCCTTTTAGCAGTTACAAGAAAGTGCCACACCCATTTGCACTACTCAGGTGACCTTGATGACACAGATAAACCTCCAGGTGGCCTCAATGACTCTTTAAAAGAATGCAAATGACCAGCTGTCTGCAAGGAGTATAAATCCTCCCATTCCCCGCCATCCAGCCAGAGCTTGAATAAGCTTCTTGGATAAGAAGTGAACCATCTTCAAGGAAAAGCCAGAAAGTCCAGTTGCCTTTTGAAAAAGCACCTTTGGGACAAAGTCTCAAAACATCCCCATCTCCTGGCAATCAGTTACACACAACACAAGAGCCTTTTTGCTGATGAAGCAGCTTAATCTTTTCCATGCCATTTCCCCTTCTTTTCTTTCTATTAGCTCCAGGAAGTTGTATTAGACAAGCAAGGAAAGCACTGTATGCATTTCCCCCATTACTCCGTAAATCCCTCCCCTGTTTATTAATACAGTTTTCTGTGAACTTTTTTTCCTGGAGAGAAAAATGAAGAAAAAAGTGAACAGTGTGATTCAGCTCTTGTTCCTAGTGAAAAAAATGTGAAGTTTATAACCCTGGAATGGAAGGATTATAACTGCTAATTCAAACAAGTGAGAGCATGGTCATTCATAAAGTTGAAGTGAGAGACTAGTCCTTTATCTGTCCTTAAGCTGAGAGACACAATAGCAATTTACAATTTGTAAATGAGGGCATGCATTGCTGCTGCTGTGCTCTATGAAGTGGCCTGTAAAAACCAGGGTTGGGGGAATAAAAATATTGTGCAAGAAAATATTTTTCCCAATTGTTCTTTGTTGTTGTTGTTAGTTGCAAAGTTGTGTCTGACCCATCGTGACCCCATGGACAACATTCCTCCAGGCCTTCCTATCTTCTATCATCTCCTGGAGTCCATTTAAGCTCACGCCAACTGCTTCAGTGACTCCATCCAGCAACCTCATTCTCTGCTGTCCCATTCTTCTTTTGCCCTCGATCGTTCCCACCATTAGGCTTTTCTCCAGTGAGTCCTTCCTTCTCATTAGGTGGCCAAAGTATTTGAGTTTCATCTTCAGGACCTGGCCTTCTAAAGAGCAGTCAGCGTTGATCTCCTCTAGGACTGATTTGTTTGTTTGCCTTGCAGTCCAAGGGACTCGCAGGAGTCTTCTCCAGCACCATAGTTCATAGGCCTCAATTCTTTGGCGTTCAGCCTTCCTTATGGTCCAACTTTCACAGCTATACACTGCAACTGGGAAAACCATAGCCTTGAGTATATGCACTTTCGTTGGCAGGGTGATGTCTCTGCTTTTTAATATGCTATCTAGCTTTCCTCCCAAGGAGCAAGCCTCTTTTGAATTCTTGGCTGTAGTCCCCATCTGCAGTGATCTTGGGAGTTCAGGAAAATGAAATCTGTCACTACTTCTATTTTTTCCCATCTATTTGCCATGAATTGAGAGGGCCGGGTACCATGATCTTAGTTTTCTTAATTTTAAGGTTCAAGCCAGTGTTTGCACTCTCCTCCTTCACCCACATTAAAAGGTTCTTTAGTTCCTCTTCATTTTCTGCCATTAGAGTGGTATCATCTGCTTATCTGAGGTTGTTTATATTTCTTCCAATCTTAATTCCAATGTGTGATTCATCTAGCCCCACCTTTCTCATGATGTGCTCTGCATATAAGTTAAATAGGCAGGGCAACAATATACAGCCTTGCCAAACTCCTTTCTAAATTTTGAACCAATTGTTCTTCACATACAATTTATTCTCCATATAAGTTTTTTTTTTAAAGAAACATTCCTTAAAGAAAAAATACTTTAAAGAACTATCCTTTATACAAGCGGTCCCCAACATTTCTGGTTCTGCAGACTGGCAGAGACAGCAACACCTGGGGGGGTGGGAGAGGGGATGATTTCATGCATGCATGCGCCACTTACACAAAAGCAATGGCCTGGTTTTCAATAGGCAACAGCCCAGCACCAGACCATGGATGAGGACCCCTATTTATACCAGTCACAAGCTCAGTTCTTCATTACAAATATTTAATTGTTAGAAAAATGTGCAAGTTATGTTATAATAGCTTTTTCTTCTGCACTACTATCTAAAGCTGAAATGCTTGAATTAATGTAGAAATTTAATTCTTACAAACGTTTGATCTTTTTCAATTCTATTCTTCGTTTGATAGATCAATTCTTTTGTTTGTCACCTGGCAGGAAGAAATCTGCATTGTAGAAATAGCAATAGCACTAAAACTTATATATCCACTTCAGAGTGCTTTATGGCCCTCTCTAAGCAGTTTATAGTCAGCATATTGCCCCAACAATCTGGGTCTTCATTTAACTGACCTTGGAAGGATGGAAAGCTGAGTCAACCTTGAGCCGGTGAGAATGGGCTATTCTGATACAGCTAGCTTCTAATCCATTTCTGAATACAATTTAAGTGAATGGTGCTTATTTTTAAAGGTCATGTGATGTGGAACTTCAGTTTCTATCTGAAGATAGAAGAATCTAGAGATTACCAAGGCAATCTTTACAGATCTCCAGTGGAAAGCCTCCGCCTCCTTAAATTAAGGAAGAGGACCCTTCCAAGGCTCCTCCACCAGTGTTTCCCAGTCTAAGCAAATCTTTTATCCCTTTCCAAATTATCAGTGGCAGATCTTCAATGTATGGAGGACTGCAACACCCCTCCCCCACTGTCCACAACCAGATCAGTGAGTTTAGGAATGATCACAGCAACAGATTAAAAAAAAAAAACATTCTTGATGATTCTTTTACAAGGCTCACTGGTCTTATTTTTACTTTTACTTATTTTATTTTTACAGTGCTTTGATGGAATATGTACTCTTTACTATTTTATCTGTCTCATTTATAATATTGTACTTTATTTGTTTTAACCAACACTTTATCTGCTATGGTGTAATAACCAACTAGCGAGTAGAAATACTGAACGATTTGGATACTTAATTATGCTTGGGTTATTTTTTGTTCAGAATAAAGCAATGAGTGCATACATGAGCCACTATAGCTAAAACAAAGAGTAATTTTATAAGCATTTAAAGCATTATCTATGCATCTTTTTGTTAATGCAGGAAAAAAAATATCTGCAAGTTAACAAAGATACATTGTACTCATTGTGGTCAAAAGGAACTTGAGCTCCAAAGTGGAATGCTCAGAATGGTTTTAAAATGTAATTTTCACTTTCAAATAACAAAATAATTGCAACAGTGATATGCATGATTTTTCAGTAGAGTAGAAGCTAAACTATAATTAAAAATTAGCCAAGTAATAGACTTAATTGGACTTCTGTTAAGAAACACTTGGACAAAGATGTACGCTAACAATAAACCTAAAGTATGCCTCTATTTCATCAACATAGTCCAGTTATGTAACCAATTTGTTAACTGACTAACCTTAAAGTTGGAATGTGCCATTTTGTAAAAAGAAAACCCAAAAGTGATTTAGATAAAGATAAACACATCCAGGTAAAGACAAATCACATCCGGAAATGAATCTCAAAATCATTGGGCACAGTCCTGGCTTTTATTTGCACCAAAGGATGCATAATCTTCTAAGCAGAAGGAAGATGTCACTACCAAGACAGATCCACCACTTGAGACTATGTTGAAGATCATTCTGGAGAGAATCTATTTGTGTGGTCATTCAGAGTCAACACCAAGTTGACGGCACTCCAATCAAATAAAGGATTATGGGTAGCTGAATGCTACCATTCCCTCAGTCATTTCCCAGATTCTGTATGAAAATGATAGCATTCAACTGAACCACTTTTACTCCAGAATCAGGAGTCTAGGACCATCTCTTGATACCAAAGCTTCTGTTAGCCAAAGCTCACTTTTATCAGTGGATCCCCAAACACTTCAGTTCACTGACCCTTTAATGAAGTTTCAGATTGCTCATCAAATACCAAATGTTTATTACATGAAAATAATTTAATAAATACTGCTTTAACTAATAGTACTAATAACAACAAAGTTCTATTAAATGAGGATTGATACTCGGGCTAGACTGATGTTCAACATATTATCTATCTATCCATCCATCGCTTTATATCTATACACACACACACACACACACACTAAAGTATATAGAATTTCATCCATCATCCTGTAAGCTTATCTGGAAACAAGATCTCTGAGCACCTGACATTGGACTACTGCAATGTACTGTACATGGGGCTGCCCTTGATGACTAGTCAGAAACTGCTGTGGTATAGGCAGCAATGGATGTGCCTTGGCAAGCTTATGTATCACTATCCCTCTATTAGTTGCACTGAGGATTCCAGTTGCAATTCAAGGTGCTGGTTATTACCTATCAAGCCCTTCCTGGCATAGAGCTAGGTTTTGCAAAATGAATATCTATATCTTATAATTTCTGCCCATCTAGTAAGATCAGACAGAGTTGATGTGCTCTGTGTCTTGTACAAGAGGTGAAATTCAGCAGGTTCTAGCAGATTTGCTAGAACTGATAGTAAATTTTCTAAGCAGTTCGGAGAACCGGTTGTTAGAAGAAATCTCCTTTTGTTTTTTTTCTACTTTACAGGGT
>JAEANM010013322.1:0-14444 GCA_017656035.1 Myanophis thanlyinensis | reverse complement strand
CCCATAAGGGTATGGCCAGCTGATGAGAGCAAAATAAGCTTGAAATAGATCTATACCGGTCTCCCTGAATTTTTAAAAGTATAACATTAACAAAAGAAATAGTTACATTTATGTCATGTACATATCTAGATGCTGACATGATTTAGCAAAATACTTTTTGACATCATCAAAATGATGTCTATTTCTAGAAAACATTATCAGTGAACACATCTAATATTATGTCCTTGGAAAATTGACTGAGATAACAGGTTTATCTATACTGATTGAAATGCTTCAAAGTATCTACCCAGAAAATATGCAGAAATCATCTAATCTTCACAGTCCAGATATGCTTTCTTGAACATCAATAAGTTGTATTGAATTCTTTTTGATACTGAATATGATTTTTGTATCCCAACTGAACAGCGTATTAAAGCAAGGATCTTACTACAAGCAATTATTATTGTCATTTTATCTGGGACTTTTAACATTTTTAATAGAATGCAAAAAAAAAGTGTGTGTGAGGGGAGAGAGGGAGGGAGGCAGAGGCAGAGGTAGACAGAGAGATGAATAAATAAATGTTTGCCTAAGCCCTCTGACCAAACCAATGGGAAGAGCAAATAGGAGTTTGGCAAGAGCAGTCAAGTGGGAGGCCTGGACAGATTTAAGGAGATAATTGGTCTACTGAAATGTATCAGGGAAGTTCTGATCAGAATGTAGGAAGTTAGCATCCACCTCTCCTAGAATGAAATATTCTGGGAAATACAAAAAAGGCAGAACATTAGACTTCCCTGGATGAGAAAAAGAGAAACATGTTTTTAAAGACAAAGCAGCTTCCTGCAGCTTCCCACCCCCACTTCAGCTCCAGGGTGATGGGATTAAGACATGGCCCTCAGGGTGATTGGTTTAGCCCGCCACCCATCTAGAAGAACTCACATGGCCCCTTGGAGATTACATCACCCAGCAAGGTTCAGCCAAGCCTACAAAGTTACCCTACATGGGAGCCTACAACCAATCAGGATACCTGCCCTTGCCACAGGAACAGGAAGCACGGTCATAACCCAAGAGAGGGTATAAAATCTCTCTCTCAGCCATGTGCACCTTTTTGCCCAAGACCTCAAACCATGTGGACCTGTTCACTAATAAACCTGCTTTCCAAATTGTCTCCATATTTCCAGTGTCTTTATCCCCACTTGGAACTGAACCCAGATAGACATTTCTTCCAACAAGAACTATTGAAGCTCTCCAGAACAGACAGAAATGTGAAAAAAATCTTAACAGGTAGGAAAAACTACCTTTCATAGAAGTACTGAAGTACTAAGCTACTAAGCTATTAAGCTACTGAAGCTACTAAGTAACCTTTAAGAATTCCTCTTTGTGAGCAAATGTGTAGAAATCATCTTCAGGAAAAGAAAGGAGGAGGATCTGAGAAACTATAGGTCTGTTAGGATGAAGTCCATACACAGCAAGGTCTAACAGCATGCATGTTGAGCATATAGATAAGAAGGTACAATTAACGAAAGCTAGCATGGGTTTCATAAAGCAAATTATGCTAATTATTACTAGCAGAACAATGCCACTGATGCAGAGTAGTGTACTTAGTCCATAGCAAAACTTGTAACAAGAGTGCCTTATGATATTCCTTTATAAAATAGGTTGGATCAGATTTCTGCAAGATCTTGATGGACTTCTGTCAGAACTAAGGGCAAAAGAAAAAGTTATCAGGTTTGTAAATGATACAAAATTGGGAGGGATGGTTAGTACTTTGGAAGAAAGAGAGAACATTCAAATAGAACTAGATTGATTTGTACCATATGTTGGGATGAGTAATATAGGTAGTCCTTATGACCACAATTGAGCCCAAATTTTATGTTGATAAGTGAGACATTTGTTAGGTGAAATTTGCCCTATTTTACAACCTTTCTTCCAACAGTTGGTAAGTGAATTACTGTTGTATGGTTAGTAACATGGTTATTAAGTGAAGCAGGCTTTCCTATTGGCTTTGCTTGTCAGAAAGTCACAGGAGACTACAACTATCATAGCATCTAAATTTTAATCATGTGACATTTTTTGTGAGTTTGTAATTTTTGTAATTAAATTAATTGTTCTAAATTGGGAACTGCCTCACAGAGTTTAACAGAAAGAAATGCAAAACTGGGGAAATAAAGGAAAGCCACCATTATAGGATTAGGTGAACTGGTTTGACAGTATTATACGTATGTAAAAGGTGATCCAGGTGTTCTTATTGACCAATTCAATTTCTGGACTATACAAGATCTTCAAGAACAGATTGTCCCACAAAGTGGTGAGTTCTCCCTCACTGGAGACCTTCAGAGAGAATGGCCAACTGCCAGATATGTTGTACTGCAGTATATCCTATGACGGAAAGGGGATTGGACAAGATGACTGTAAGGTACATTTCAACTTTATGAGTATGAAAGAAATGTTATTGTTCACAGAAAATGCTTCATGTAGCATGGATAGCACTAAAGCTATTCTATTATACCTTTTCAATTTTATCAAAATGGTTTATGTGAAAGTATCAGTTGACCTAAAGACAATTGGGTGGTATCTTTGTTCATGGACCATAGGAATAAATGGATGCTAAATGAATGTTGATAAAAGACCAAAGTGAGAGACAAATATTAAACAGGTTTACTGAATTATTTTGGCCATTTTGATGGGATCTGACTCGCAAAATATGAAGTAAGAGTAAATGGTTTGAAAGGAAGAGAAAATCAAAAAAAAAAGTTGTGGCTGGATGCACAGTAGTTGATAGATCTCAAAAAGAAAGAGATGAAAAGCTGAAAGAAAGACAATCTATGAATCAATCTTCAGGTATGGGGGAAGGAGGTTACGCTTTAGAAAATATAGAAAGATACCGGAAGTATAAATGCAATTTCTGTATATAGATCTTCCTTTTCCTTATTTTGTGCCCTTAGTTTCTTTGGCTTATAATGTTTTCTTTAATTTTTGTGCCTTCCATAATGGTGTTTACCTTGAAAATGAATACTATGAGTAGGATGCAAGTAAAAGCTCATAGAAATTAAAAATTCTGAAACTCCTAAAGATGTGTTTGTGTATGTGCATGTATGCACACTCATAAATGAGCAAATCTATAATTTGTACTCCCCCTATTTAAATCATGTGTAGCCTTTCCTAGTTGGCCCAATATGCTTCCTATTATATAGATTTGAACAAAGTATCTTCTTCTCATATATGAATTCACAAAGGTCCTATTGAATTGTATTTATTAATTTGGATTCACAATGAAACGTATTTACAATATTTATATAACAATTGCTTTTAACAAGCTAACTTGGTATGTTTCTTACCTGTTTTTACTAATGAACTAGTCTCAGGATATGAAGGAGAAATCTGAGGTGCTATGAACTGGGCCTGGCTGTGGTTCTCACTCTGCTGACTCAACAATGTGCGTAATTCATAGTTTTCTTTGAGCAGCCTAATTTGATTTTTAAGATGTGCATTTTCTTCCTGAATTCTTTTTATCCACTCTCTTTCCTCTGTCATCCTCCTCTTCCTCACTGGTGAGGAAGGATTAATTAATTAGGGACAGCCTTGACTAGACAGGTCACCTCAGTGTTTCAAGAGGTTCAGAGGAAATTATCAAGCTTAGAATGTTTCTACACAATTATGATGTCATGTGTTCTTAAGAGAACACTTGGATACTCTACTAGAGCATTTCCTTTCAGACTGGCCTTTCTGCTGTGAAATAAGCTATGGTTTGTATATAGAACGGAACAGTATGTCTAAGAGCTCCTGATCATATGGCATTGTTGAGAATAGTGTCTCAAAATAGCACTGACTAAATCTGAAAATGATTTTCCAAAAAATCTGAAACACTTTGTACTACAGACTTTCTTCACAGACAACTTTTTACCAGTGATTTTGTTTTTCTTGTTTTGGTAGCTCAGAATGCAGGGCCTGTGATAATAAAAACTTGGTACTATCACAGGTAGACCCATATTTTATTTTGTTGTTTTTTGTTTTTAGTATTTCTCAATTTATTCAGGGATACTTCTCAGTAATAGGAATAATAAGCCTGATTAATGAATCTATTTCCATTCATTTCTGATCCCAAATCAGCATATTGTCTGTTATTGAATTTCAATGGCATGTCTTTCAGTGACTCCAGGAGCTACAGGAGGTTTGCAAAGAACGAATTGACCATTTCTGGATACCAAGTCCCAGGGAGACTATCCCAACTATTCCAGCGAAATAAGGTAATAAGAGGTACAAGATCACATCAACCATCAGAAAGAAGTTTCCTAGCAGAACATCTTGAATACTAGATTGCCATGATGGAAAATGGAGATGTTGGTTTAGACAATATCCAAAGGAGAGGATGGACTGGTATTGACAATACTTATGATCAGTGGTGGGATTCAGGTGGTTCGAGGCACCTCGAGATAACCCTTAGTTAAATTGCTGGCTGGCCCCACCCCATCCCTACTTATTGGCCTCGCACAGTGCCCCCTCTTTCTCTTTCCTCGCTGCTCCAGCTGCTTTCCAGCCATGAACAGCCAGGCAGCATCCAACAGCGGTCCCGGGAGTGTGTTGCTGGTGCGTGGATGGTACTGTCCTGTCTGTCTATCTATCTATCTATCTATCTATCATCTCTTGCCAATGTTAAAGCGATGTTAAAGCAAATCCCTTTTTTTGTTGTTATGAAATACAGTAGATGTGTCAAGGCTGACTCGTAAGGCACCTCTGCTTGCAGCTTGACAAGAAAAACTAAGGAAGGGACGAGGAGAAGGCTTGGAATGTATTGGGAGCTGGGAGGGAGATGAGGAATTTATGTGAGCTGTTTGCAACCTGAGAATTTCATAATACTTCAAGGTATGCAATGGAAGCCTTCCAAAGATGCAGACTGTTTTCACAAAATAAAAAGTATATTTTGATTGGTGGACAGTGGACAATGTAGTTGGCTGTCTGCTAAAACAAAGCAAGGTTATGGCATATACTTGAAAGGAGATCGGGAACCCTATAATTGTGGGCTCTGACTGGCAAGAATAAAGAATGCTTATTTATAGGGAATATGCATGTGTAAAACCTGTAACAATTCTGGGTGGTTAGAAAGCTGATAAAAGTAGCAAAGAGTTAGACATTTTTCAGAATTCAGCTAGAAGTTAGAAATAGGGATGGCCTAGAGCAGGGCTGTCAAACTCGCAGCCCATGGGCCAGATGCATCACATGCTGGCTCTACCCCCCACCCAGTTTAGCAAAAAGGGGGGGAGTCCTGATACATCACGTGACGATGCCATGATGACACAAGTTTGAATAGGGATGGCTGGAGACCAATTGTTAGAACATTATTAAAAAGTTTATTAGATGATCTTTCTTATATATCCCACCTTATCCACCTTTTGCTTTAGTGAAAATGTATAAAGCTTTCTTAATTCTTAATTTCTTAATTCTATTGTTCAAGATTTCTTGGCATTTTGGCCAGAACCTTTTGGAGTGCTTCAATAAAAGGAAACGAAACCTGCACTTTGTGTCTCCAACCTGAACTGAGGACAACAATCTGGGGGCTTGTCCTGGGATTCCACATCTGGATTCAATTGGAAGATACCAACGACCACCAGAGGATGGCCTCTGGATGGGTAAGGCTAGGGGCTGAAAGGTATGTGATTGCTGTAAAATAAAACTCCTAGTCAGTGACCAGGACTGTGTGTTTATGCATTGTTAGGCTCCCTCGAGTCCTTGAGTCTTTTCATTGTGATTGGATACCTTGAAAAGCAAGGGACGTTGCAGAAATCTGCATTTCTCATTGATGTATAGGGTGAATTGATTGAATACAATGATTTACTGTCTAAATCAGGTGTCAGCAACCTGCAGCCCCAGAGCCGCATGTGGCTCTTTCATCCCTCTGCTGCAGCTGTTGCCTATTTTAGCAATGGCAATGGCTGGAGCCTTAGTGCAGGAGCGAAGTGCCCTGGCTGAGCGCCGAGCACAAAAGCCAAGCAGCTGGGGGGGGGTGTCCAGAAATGCATTGTCGAGTCGGATGGTGGAGCGGCCTGACCCTGCTCTCACAGTGGGACACTGTTCCGCATCTCCAGACACCAGCTGCAGCCTTTGAAACACACCGCACCTTTAAGGAAGTCAGGCACCAATGGCTGGAGCTGTGGGAGGGGCAGCAGAGGCATCAAAGCTGCTCCCCCCCTCTCATCAAGCCAGATCTTTAGGAGCACAGAGAGTTGTAGGCTGAGCATCAGAGGGTCAGAAGGTAAGCTCTGAAGTTGCCCCAACGTGCATTTCCAGTGCACGCTCCTTTATCCCGAAGTGATATTGAGTGGGGGGAGGTTAGGGGGAAGGAGCAGGATCCAATAACTTCTCTTTATAGTACATATAATATAACACATGAAGTAAATATACAATATCAAAACCATGTTTTTCCAACATGGTAGTAAATACAGGCAAATACAAGCAGAGGAGAGGAGTTCAGTTTCAGAGCAGAGCACAGAGTTAAGCCACGCCCAGGCTCCAAAACTCTTTCAGTCACCAATCAGCTCCCATTGGCTGATCTGTTGTTGTGTCTCTCCCAGTCTATGAACTATCATACACTGATGAAGCCCAGCTGGCTTTCCTTTTGGCGTGGGGTGGAGGGAAGACCCAATAAAAATCTAATTTCTCCCAATAAATGGGGAAAATAAAGGCCAAATGGTCCAGAGTCCAGAAAGGGGTTGGAGGTCTGTTCATCAGAGGATCGGAGAGGAAATAAGTCAAAATCTGGGTGGGAGGCTATTCAGAGAGGGATCTGCCTGGGTCTCTTCTTCCATCCCCCTTAGATTCCCCACTCCTGGCTTTCTTCCCTAGCCTCGTTTTAGGGGGAGGGGGAAGCAAGGTAGGACAATAGTAGCTAAAAGGCTGAGGGGGCAGTTGGTAGAGAACCCCTTCCATGGTATCAATTGGCTCTTTGCTTCCCCACCTGCTTCAGAACATTTTCTGTGGGGAAGCGAAGGGCTTTAGTTGGAGGCAACAGACATGAAACACAGCGGCTCTTAGGCTGCATTAAGTTCTTAGACTGGTAGCTCCCCAACCCTCTCTCTCTCTCTCTCTCCACTCCCCCAAGTCCAGAGGGGACTCTCCCCTGGTTTTCCTGGTTCATGTTTCTGAATTCTGTGTGGGGTTTTTTCTGGGTGGGGAAAGGAGAGACACTCCGCAAAATGTGTGCTTATATCTCACACCAGTGCAAAGTCCTGATTATTAAAGAGGGGGATGGGGAAAAGATACCATTCCCAAGGACCCAGGGAAGGTAGGATAAAAATAGGGGTAGGGGTGTGTGTGTGTGTGTGTAAATAACAGTCAAGGATAGCTTCAGCCACAAACAGCTGCTGTTATTTTTGCTGAGAGTTTCTAAGCTACACAGCATTCTTTAATAAATGCTAACAATGACAAACTATAATATACAGGATTAAATATGAGTTTCACAATCTTTCTGCTTGTGGTTCAGGGCAAAGAAAACACCATTTTGTTGTAGGAAAATAATGGGACCAGGCCAAGCTCTTCAATGCAGGAAAGTTTAGGGATTTATCAGTAAAGTTGTACTCTTGGTTAAATAATGTCCTAGGAGTTCCTTTTGCTGCATATGCCAATGGGTTGGTTGACAAGAAAAAAATGATAGGAAAAACGTGTACTCTAAAATCTAGTAACTGAGTTGCAAATTGTCTAGAGTTTAACTAGGAATATGATTTTCTAATACAAATCATAAATATAAAATGTATACACTTACAGTTAGGCCAGATCCCATGTATAAGCAACTTGAAGTCTGCTTATATACACATTGGTAATAAAATAATAATCTGAGTAATATTGTCTGGGAACAAACACAAGAATACATTTTACTTGGTTTACTTTACCTGCACATTGCGGATTGTTAGACTAGATGATCCTTGTGAGATATTCAAACTCCAAAAGTATATGGTTGTATAAGACTGTAGAATAGAATGAATTAGAAGGGATTTTGTTGTTATTACTTTATTGTTATTAAGTAAACTATTTGCTTGTGAGCAACTATGGCAAAGAAATGCTACAGCTTATCTTAATCCTAATGTTGTTTATTTTCTATTTTCAAGCAGGTTCCCCGCTCCCTGATTCTGTAATATTCAATACCTCAATTTATATTATAAGTTAAAAGGCTACTTTTCTGTTTGCTACTTCAGATTCCCTTCTGTGCTCTCTATGTATGTATGTACCATGTTTCCCCAAAAATAAGACCCGTTTTTGGGGGGTAGATCTTATTTTTTTCACAGCTGCAATGAAGCAGAAGGGGGAGATGGAAGATGAAATGAGGTGATGGGGTGGAGGACGAAGCTTCTGCTCCTTGCTCACTGCTGCAACAGAGCAGGAGGCTAAGTGACGCACCGACGTCGCGGCCCCTAAGCAAGGTGGTGGGGGTGGTGGAGGATGAAGCGAGGTAGTGGGAGGTTGGGGGGGTGAAGGACAAAGCTTCTCCTTGCTCACTGCCACAACAGAGCAGGAGGCTGAGCGACACACTGGTGCCGCGGCCCCTAAGTGAGGCGATGAGGTGGATGAAGCGAAGTAGTGTGTGTGTGGGGGGGGGTGGAGGATGAAGCCCCAACAATATCCTTGACCTACAGAACCCTGATGCTTGCAGAGAGAGGCGGTGGCAGCCACAGAAGCTGCTTCCCATCTCACCCAGTGGCGGCACCTGCTGCCACTTGCATTCCACCACCAGTTGCCTGGAGCCCCTGGAGGGGGGGGTTTGCCTTTCCACCTGCTTTCCAGCTCCCATCTAGCTCCCCTTTCTTCCCCAAAGCACCCCTTAACTGACCTGCTTTCCAGATCCATTCTGTGCCATTCTGCATGCAGGGCAACAAAAGAAGACTGTGGGACTATCGGTAAAAAAAAGTTCAACCAGACCTTCTAACTTTGCAATATCGTTTTTGCGTGTGAGAGAAGTTGGAAGGCCTGGGGGGGGGGGGGGGTTGTCCCATAAACTTTTGTTGCCCTATACATGGTGGCAGAGAATGAAGCTGTGGTTGTTCTGGGGTGGGGTTGGGGTTAGGTGTGAATGTACATCCACACACACAACCCTAACCCTAACCCCTCCATAACCTCAAGTCATCCTACACCCCCCCACACACAGCCTCACTTCGTGGCCACGGTACCAGTGAGTCGCTCATCCTCTTGCTCTGTTTCAGTGGCAAGAAACTTCATCCTCCACCCCCGCCTCATTCCATTCTCCACCCCACTGCCTCACTTCACGGCCGCGGCATCCCATCCAGCTTGTGCCAGCAGCAACCAGACAGAATGGGTGGGTAGGCAGCTGAACGGGCTCTTAAGTGGGGCTTATTTTTGGGTAGGCCCTATTTTTGGAGAAACACAGTATGTATATATGCATGTAGGTATGTTGATCTATTGGAGAATCCCATCTGACTCAAGAAAAATAAGCATTCCCTTTAAAATATGAAAGGAAAGAAAACCATATTTAAGGAAAGAAAAAAAATCATATCACCTGTCATCTTTTAAATTTTCTAAAACCTATACTTTTTATTACTACATATAAAAACTATGAACAAGATCATATTTCCCTAATATTATTTATATTCCCTAATATAAAATAGCCTATACTAGAATAGGAACTTTTGGTTTTTAGCCTAGGAAAATTACGCAATTATTTGGACTAGGTCTAGACTGGGGATTAGCCTGAAAGCCAATGTTATTTGGATAATCCCTATTTATGTAAACAAAGTGTTAATACACTATATTTTGCACGCTGTATGCAACTATGACCTTTTCAATAATGAGCCCAGAAAACTGAGGAAAACTTGAAAACCAAAACTAAGGACATCAAAGATTACAAACATTTTTAAAATTGTTTATTAAAGCAAACCTATGATGCACGAAAACTCAGAAAAGTTGGATCATACATACAAAAGACAAGCATTTAAATAGCAGAGGTACAGAGGAATTTAATAAGGATCTTAATAAAACTAATTCTTCAAGGAGTAGACAAATAGTAGACCAGGATGAAATATTAATTGATAAAGGAAAGTAGCAAAAGGAAGTAGGGATACTTTAAGAAATGTTAAAAGGAAGAAAGGAGGAGAAAAGAGTCGTGGTGACGCAGTGGTTAGAATACAGTAGTGCAGGCTACTTCTGCTGACTGCCGGCTACCAGCAGTTCAGCAGTTCAAATCTCACCAGTTTAAGATTGATTCAACCTTCCATGCTTCTATGCTTCCGAGGTTGGCAAAATGAGGACACAGATTGTTGGGGCAATATGCTGACTCTGTAAACCGCTTAGAGAGGGCTTTAAAGCACTGTCAAGTGATATATAAGACAAAGTGCTATTGCTATTTAATAATTGAAGAAAATGAAAATTGTTTCAAAATGCTTCATTTTAATATAAAAAAACATTCTGAAGTCAATCTTAAGAAAGAAAAATAGGAAAAAAAACTACTACTCCCGGGTAGTAGGTGTGTACTACTACTACACCGGTGTAAGGTGTGTGTATGGAAGCAGGGCATCTTTGCCCAACATAGTGAACAAAACTGAAGAAGTTTCTTGTATGAGAAGTGAAACGTCTTCAAAGAAAAACCAGAAAGTCCAGTTGTCTCTTGAAAAAAGCACCTTTGGGATTTCCAGCCCTATGATTCTATGTTCTAACTGTGTCAACAGGGTGTGGAAAGTAACAATATTAGGAACAGCAAGTTATCTAACCCCTTTGGCTCTTTGTGAGACAAAATTTAGCACTTTTTCTTCCCGTTTCTGTTTTGTCAAGTAGGGCATAAAAATCACTGGACCGAATAAAGGCGACTAATGTTTTTCCTCTTATTTTCACTTACGAGAGGGGAGCTTCAACCAGTCAGAAGAGCGAAGTTTCATAAGCCTTCAAGACTTCATAGTTACGTTTCTTCTTCAGATGTGTTTGTCTTTGCTAGATTAGGGCTTTTCTTTTCCCAAACGTAGGGACACCTTATAAGAAGCAACAACCAACAGGGCAGCAGCAGGGTTTCACTGATTTCCCTCTTCACTGGTTCCTTGGAAAAGAGTCCCTTGACTGGCCTCAAGTGACTGCCTCAAAAAGAACCTCAGACAGACAGGTAGCACGTTCCTTCAAGGCTGGTTACAAGCCCACATTATGAAGCAGCAAATCCTAAACTGTGTCCCTTGGTCATTTCTGCAGCCAGTTCTTTCCTCCCATTTCTTATTGCTTTTGTTTAGCATTTGCCTGAAAGGGGGCTGGCAGGATATAGAGAAGAAAAGCGCCCCAGGGTCCAGATGGGGAAGACATTTCGATAGGAGCTGTAGCTGATAGCACAAGTCTTGTTGAATACACCTGCAATATTCTCCTGTAAGCAAAACAAGAAATACAATGTAAATCTTCCCCCTCATCTTTCCTGTGCATTTCTTAGCACAAAAGATCCTGCAGGAAAGGAAAACAAAACATGTGAATCACCTGCCACCTAACGTACATGACCACATATATTAAGAAGCTTCTAACAAGTTGACTTGCCTTGTACATCAAAAGAATAACAAGTCTGCACATTTTAAGGATAATGTAGGAATTCAAAAAAGAGGAACTTGCTGCTGTTGAAATGGACTGAACCAAGAAGAATATCAGAATAAATCAAAACTGAACCCATGATATTATTGCAACGCAAAAGGCAGTAGTGGCAGATGCTTTTTGTTCTCCATCTATATTTCAGCATAATGTCAGCAACTTCATGAGTTTGGGGACAGCCCACTTTAATGTATTGTAATCCCCTCAGCTCCATCTGGGCCACCACAGGCGCCCCCTGACATGAGCAACATCAAGCTGGCCACAGCCACCCCAGCCACACACATCCAGCCCCTCCCCCAACATCAACAACAACTGTGATGTGGCCCTCAAAGAAATTGAGTTTAACATCCCTGACCTAATTTTTATGGTATGCAGAAGATAAATAAAAGCTTAAGAGTAGATCCTACAGAGCAACAGAAAGAAACTTTTTTGATGCTGAAAAATTTGCATGTACCCCAGGGAGAAGGATTATAAGGGCTAAGTAATTGATGCTCTTAAGCAAAGGCAGGTAAACTGAAAAAAGAGACATTTTACCTGAGGCCAGTCTCCATTAGGCAGCTGTTTCTCAATCAATAGTTTAATTCCCTTTTCCAGAACTTGGACATCTGGGTACCTGTAAAGCAAAATGAACCACTCTCATGTAGTGGTTAAGAGGCTGGACAGAAACTGGCAGCCAGTAAGTTCTAATGATCCCTTAATCATGAGAGCTGGCTAGATCACTCTGGGCCAGTCACTCATTCCCAATCTAATTCATCCCACAGAGAGCAAGAGGACAAGGTCAGAGCAATGTGCACTAACTTGAGTGCACATCATAAAAGCAGGATAGAAATCACCATCCTCCCATTCTCCTCCACCTGCTCCCTAGAAAACTGCTACAGGCAGATTCCAGAAACTTAACTTGCAGTTAAATTTAGAGAAAGAAAAGGCAGCACAGTTTCCTGTGTTCACAGTTTTCTGAACATCTATGTTCAGAAAAGTTCAAGTGCTGCAGTACCCCAAGCACAAAAATCCAGTCCAATCTCTTGTTAGAATTTCTATCAGAGGCCTATGATTAGTTACCCAGTTCATGGCAAACAACTAGAAAGGTGGCTGAGGGCAATGCTGAATGATTTTGTGGCATATAATAGATCTTCAGATAGACTCTATTCTCAGCTCAGCACACTTTATTTGAAATTATAGAAAATTGATTGTGGATATGAGACTATGCAGAAAATGCTGTTTCAGGAGACATCCTAAGGATACTGTTTTGCACAATCAGCTCAACACCTATATTGGAAGTTGTTGCATGGACCTAGATGGAAATACTGTCCCTTCCCAGCTATCAGATAATCAGAATATCAGAATCAGCTATCAAAATAATCAGTGCTACCTGACTCATGATTAGAACCGAGGCCATTGTTGTAGCAAACCAAAGGCAATAGATCCTGCAAGCTCTTACCTAGCAGCCATGAGTCCCAAGAGAGCCCAACAGGTGTTGTGGATCTGCGATGCAGTGCTCTGGACATATCTGCGTTGTTCACAAGACTCAAAATCCTCTCCCCAACCACCATCCTCCATCTGCTTGGAGACTAAGAACTCACAAGCCCGGGACACTGCCTGACAGGCCACTCTAGGAGAAGAAAAGCAGAAGGATGGAAATCCAGAGCCACCCTTGGCAAAGTAACGATTTTGAAGAGCAAGGCGAAAGATTTTATGCTATACTGTTCATGAGAAGTTTCTCCCACTGCCAGTCTTTCCTTCTAGCCAACAGAAATGAAAAGAAAAAGGAGGTGACTCACCCACCACAGTAGGTTTGCTCCATACAAGCATGTGCTTCCAATCCAAACCATGTGCCATAAGTGAAGCATACACCCCAGCTTCTAAAAAGAAGAAGAAATCAGTTAGCCAATGCAGTTTGGGGGGGGAGGGGTGCCTGCCAGAAGCAGAGGGGTATCTTCCAAGCCCACAGTGCACATCCTTCTGCTACAGTGACAAAGGGCACTGAGTGCAACTCAACTAGTCAACTAGTGAGAAAACAGAATCTGTAAAACAAACCAGAAATCTCACTATCTGAGATGAGACATTTTCCTATCCAAAGAAACGTCTTGAGTATAGAGAGCCATAGAAATGTCAAGCTGCATTTATTTAGAAGATACTCACCCTTCCCAAGACCCATCAGCTCTCTGCTTTTTCTGGCAATACTTCAAGCCTTTCTGCAGTATCTCTCTAAGTAAAAAGGAGAACACAATGGGAAATATATTTCAACATATCCAGTCACTGTTCTCTCCCTCCTAAGCAATCAAAATTTTCTCTCCCCTTAAGGAATAATGAACTATTTCCTCCCCTGCCCCAATTTTTCAGTTTGTCCTCTAGCAGACTTTCTCAGAAGGAAGGTCCAGTAAAATAAAAAAAGTAAATTAAAAGTAAACTAGTAAACTAGTAAGGTAAAAGTAAAGAGTCTTCCCTTCCAGCCTCACCCCCCTTTGTTTACCTGATTTCCAGGGTTCTGTGTTCTGGGAAGCACTTGTGGAAATGCTTCAGTGCCTGCATCACAGCTGAGGTACATTCCACATATGTATAGTCAACCATGATATCACCTAAACACCACACAGTAACAAATAGGTCAGCATGATCTGGATGTTGGATGCAGAATATACTTTTCTTTCCTCCAGTGAAATTCTGCCACATGTTTGACATGGTAAAGCCAAGAAAAGGCCAAGAAATCTGCTCAGCAGCGGGAAAGTGGGGGAGGGGGTGTAGATTCAACCCATCTTTATGGAGGCAAGCATCCCTTGACCAGAATAAACAGTAGCAGAAACATTGATTGTCCAGAAAGGGAGTTGAAGACCCTCTAGAGCAGTGTTTCTCAACCTTGGTGACGTTAAGATGTTTGGACTTCAACTCCCAGAATTCCCCAGCCAGCAAGCTGGCTGGGG